>CM041032.1:10749819-10962821 GCA_023078785.2 Hyles euphorbiae | reverse complement strand
ACATAGGCATCAAGTGCAGCATAGAGTATTTGTGTTTCTCTCAAGGGTCTTATTTCCCAATTGGAACATTGCTCTGATTTTTCCAAAGGCAGACCAAAACATGATTGCACTAAGCAACTTAGACCATTACCTCCATTGTCACATTTAACTGGAAATTTAGTTTATTATTGATAAGACTTTTCCAAAGTATACATAAATCCAATAAACCTTCTCCTTTGAGCTTTATATTTCCCAAACCAGTTATGGATGTTTTCATTTCTCGTAGGTCTTGTTCAAGTGCAAAACCTAATTTAATAATCTCAGCATTTTCTAAAAATGTTCTGTTAAAAGTAGACCACATACTAGAATATTCTTTAGAATTTAATGTCAGTGTATCTATTAAATACACATTCAATTTTGTAGCAATTTGTATCAAAGCTACCTGAGATTGTGTTGCTCCAAATGATGGTTTCCATTCACAATCAATGCTTACAACACTATATTGTTGTAAATCCTTCATCAAGTCATTAAATTTATCTTCAGTGTCAATTATCATTACATGATCCCTTGTCAAAAGAAACTTAAAATATTCCTGTTGAACAGATTCATCATTATCCCAGTTTTCTTCATCAGGAATTTCTTGTAATGACAAGTCTCGCAGTGCCAATGGCAGCTCATTTTCTGATAAGTTCAAATATTCAGCCCACTTGAGAGCCTCATTTTTGTCATACTCAACCAGCATATCAATAAATTCTTGAGCAGAGCCTGCATTTTGTCTTAGGGAATCTCTTACTAAATCATCCCAGACAGATGAGCTCACATTGTGCTCTTGATATCTTTGGTAAATCAAATACCTCAATCCCCCGGTAGTTCTATTCTTACTGAGATTCTTGCAAGTTTCAATTGGAATGTTAAACTTATTGCAGAGCCGTGCCACTAGTTTTCCCAGAGGTTTGTAATGAATTTTATCATATCTCACATTATAAATTTTATTCTCTTCAATGTAGGTTTGGACATACTCTCGTAAGCCAAATCTTCGGTCAAGGAGTTTGTCCAAAAAGCATAGTAAAGGTTTGACTTGGTGTGGACATTCAGATAAGTAATCATCAATCATATTATTTTTATCTTGTAAAATAAGGGGAAACATCAAGCTTTCAACAGGTATGTCATCAAATGCCTCCATGGCTATCACAATTTGCGAGGCTTGTTTACAATTATCATTTTTAATCATATCTTTAATAATAGGCAAAATTTGGTCTTTTATTTTAGTAAGCTGATAGGTATTTACGATTAGGTTGAGAAAATGTTGATTTCTCTGCAGTGTAGCAATATGAAATGCTGGCAATTTAAGAGAATCGTCTGGTGATATTTTACTTGTTTGGTACCATTTCAATAACGTATCAATTATGAAGTATGGTAACGATTTCGGCTTACAATCCTTAGAGTCTTCACATTTAATAATAAAAATGAGGGCGACGCGGTAAGGATCCTGAACGGTTTCATAAAACATCATGATATTGTTTTCCACCGTCACACTTTTTTTCCACGTTCTCCAAGCGCATTTTAATTGTCCAAACCAAATGTTCGTATTATCGTCCAAATCTACATTTAGGCCCATCGAACGCAAAGAGTCTTCAACTGAAGGAACTATTTTAATGGATTGATTTTCACCTACTAACTTGTCTAACGGTACCTTATCCATGGTTAACTTTAAATTAATAAATGTCCTGCTGTATTGAAGTTTCCAAAATCAAACTGTCATGAATTATGACCAAAACATATTTTCAAAACGAACTAAATACTTTATCAGATATCTGTTTATTTTGTAATTTATCCTTCTTGCGATCAAAATGACACTTGGCCGTAACTTGACAGATAATCACAGATAATTGTTGTTTTTTTAATTTATTCTTTCGGAAAGGCAAAAATCTCAGCCATACAGCCTAGCCTTGACAGTTGAATATGACACATTTTCAGCGGTGCGTGCTACGTGCCCAGAACAATGACTATAGCATAGAAGGAGTCTAAAACACACTCATATACTTATCCTGCTTTTTCCAATGGGCCAACATCATGGGAGAGAATGAGACAAATAGTATAGGCTAAGAACGGCTCATGTTCACTGATGAAACGTCAAATTGCTACCTTTGGGTAGGTACCTTTACGAGGCCGAATTAAAAAGTGCAACTATGTCAACTGTTACAAACGGCCAAAGCGCCAACATAATTTAGTTACGTCATATTCAATAGTGATGTGCTGCACATTTTATCGATAATGTAAATAATGTATATTTTAGTTTATTAGCCATGTTACATAAATTGGCTTTTACTTTAAAATATCTACCCGGTAGTGCAGTGGTAAAATGGCTGTGGTCTTGGATGCCATATGATATAAACTTATTAAAATGCCTTCATTGCAGGCGCCGGGCGAGGACGGAATCACTTCAGAGCTTCTGAAAGCGGGCGGAACGCCAATACTGAAGGTCCTTCAGAGGCTCTTCAATTCTGTTCTTCTCGAGGGCTCAACGCCGGAGGCATGGAGCAGGAGCGTGGTGGTCTTGTTCTTCAAAAAAGGTGATAACACTTTGCTGAAGAACTACAGGCCCATCTCGCTCCTGAGCCATGGCTATAAGTTGTTTTCGAGGGTCATCACAAATCGTCTCAAACGCAGGTTTGATGACTTCCAGCCTCCCGAACAAGCCGGTTTCCGAAAAGGCTTTAGTACCATAGACCATACGCTTCGGCAAGTTATACAAAAAACCGAGGAATATAACTTGCCGCTTTGTTTAGCGTTTGTGGACTATGAGAAAGCCTTTGATTCGATCGAGACTTGGGCTGTGCTACAGTCTCTCCAGCGGTGCCATATCGACTATCGGTACATCGACGTGCTGAAGTGTATATACAACAACGCCACCATGTCGGTCCGAGTACAAGATCAGAGTACGAAGGCTATTCCACTACAGAGAGGCGTGAGACAGGGAGATGTCATATCTCCAAAACTGTTCACTGCCGCGCTGGAAAATGCGTTCAAGCTCTTGTAGTGGAAAGGATTCGGCATCAACATCAACGGCGAGTATATCACTCACCTTCGGTTTGCCGACGATATTGTAGTCTTGGCAGAATCGCTGGAAGACCTTAGCACTATTGTCGAAGACCTCAATCGAGGCTCCCAACAGGTGGGTCTTAAAATGAACATGGACAAAACGAAGATCATGTCGAATGTCCATGTTGTGCCCCATCGGTGTTGGGGTCTCGACTCTTGAAGTTGTTGACGAATATGTCTATTTAGGACAAGTGGTCCGGTTAGGCAGGTCCAACTTCGAGAGAGAGGTCAATCGTCGAATCCAACTCGGTTAGGCGGCGTTCGGGAAACTACGCGACGTCTTCTCGTCCAAAATACCTCAGCGCCTTAAATCGAAAGTCTTCGATAGTTGTGTGTTGCCAGTGATGACTTACGGCACCGAGACGTGGCCTCTCACTATGGGCTTTATTAGGAAGCTTTACTGGTGGTAGGTCTCTCATATGTGAGAGGCCATCTGGGTAGGTACCACCGCAATGTCTATTTCTCCCGTGAAACAACACTGCGTAAATGCACTGTTGTGTTTCGGATTGAAGGACATTGTAGCCAGAGTAACTACTGGACATATTGAGACTTAACATCTTATGTCTCAGGATGACGAGCGCAGTGGAATGTTGCTACTGTTTATGAGCGGCCGTATCGCTTACCATCAGGCGAACGGCTTGCTCGTCTCGTCATTCATTGCAATCAAAAAAAAAGCTCAAAGTCACTCAACGAGCTATGGAGAGGGCTATGCTCGGGGTTTCCCTACGAGATCGAATCAGAAATAATAATATAATAATAATAATAATAACACCCAACAGTCACATACATAGTCCTGACCCCACACTAAGATCGAGTCTTGTGTCGTGGGTATCAGGAACTACGAGAGACTTTTTGGTCTCACAAACACCCAGACCCGGAAGAAATATTTGTGGGCCGCACAAACATTTCTCTCGGTGCGGGGATCGAACCCGCGGCCTCTCGTTTCACAGGCGGCGTCCAACCAACTGCGCCACGGAGGCTGTCAATGAAATGAGGAGATCCGTAAGAGAACTAAAATAACCGACATAGCCCACCGGATTAGCAAGTTGAAGTGGCAATGGGCAGGGCACATAGCGCGGAGATCTGATGACCGATGGGGTCGGAAAGTGCTCGAATGGAGGCCACGTAGCGGAAAGCGCAGCGTGGGACGTCCACCCACAAGGCGGTCAGACGACCTGGTGAAGGTCGCGGGACGTCGCTGGATGCAGGCTGCCTCCAACAGGTCTCTGTGGAAATCATTGGGGGAGGCCTATGTTCAGCAGTGGACTTCCTTTAGCTGCTGGATGGATGGATTGCAGATTCTCTACAGATGACGACATTAGGCTAAAGTGGTTTCATGCTGTTGCGCGTACAAATTTCCAATGGGAAAAACAACACCGTATTTGCTTATTATTGAAGAGAGAGAAAGAGAGAGAGATAATCATATCTCAAATAAGAATGAAAGTAGGCCATATAGTTTTACCAATCGAATAGACTGCATATTATATTCTTTTTTTTCTTTCAATCATTTTTTTTATCTCTCTTAATAAATACGACATTTTTTTTTAAATAAAGCATTTATTTTCACACATTTCTTCAACGAACTAATGGCATTTCTTTAACTTGATAAGCTTTTCTCATTTGCCTGGACGACTCTTTTTTCTACATTAATGATTTCAAAACATTCCTTCTAGATACTACCTTTTCTTCCCCAAATTAATGATCAGATGGTTCTCTATTCATTTGTACACTTGATTTAACAGTATATCGAGAATTCGTATTTTTTGCCAATTTCGTCTGAGTTTTCGTCAGAAATACCCACAAAAAAGTTAAATTTACCCTTCATGCTCGATAGGGAATTGACTGAAATCCATTATTAAATATTAAACTTTGTGTTAATAAAGAAGTTCCGACCTTACTCTTCATAATTTTCGATGTCATCATGTTCATGGCAAAAAATTACTCTTTAGAGGCTTTGCGTACTAGCAGAGGAACGCAATCACACATGTAATGTTTTTGTACATTTATATGCGGAAGTTTCAATTGCTAATTCAAAATGGGTTTTCATGGGAGTTATCTTATATTTTTGCTAGTTTCTTTTTTTATCTTAGTAACAACTGAGGACATCAGAGAACACCTTTTCAAAAAAAGTAGATCATCGTATTATATTTTTTGTTCTGTAGCTACAAAGATAAGATACAAGTTTATAATAAATAAAAAAATCGCTATGGATTTGAAATAAATAATAATGATTCATGTATGAATATCTACCACTGTGTCTACGAATTTGCTATAAATAAAGTTCATGTATCGATATCGATAAACTATTAGAAGAGATCACAGCACAATTATTTCTTGTTGTAAAAATTAGAGTGTACGTGGAAATGTCAATAGCGCTACTTCTATGTTACTCATTGTTCTGAGGCTACCAAATCCATAAAATGTCATAGATTATTTCGATTGGGACACTTTTTTTCCACTACCACCCGGTTCACAAGGCTGTTTTCGGCAAAAAATAACGGGAAAGAAACTCTAGCGTTGCTCTTTTCAAAATAAGTTTACAATACAGTGATTCAGTTCAAGTCAGAGCAGTTCATATTTAATTTATATTAATAAGTAATTACAAATTATATTGTACGGCTGAGTTAAGTGTGATTGCTCAGACCACATCGCATCAGAAAAATCTCGTTAAATCTCAGATTCGCTTAGCGAGATTTCACTTATTTCTATTAGTATTAGTATTCATGGGCGTAGCCAGCAATGGGCTCAGGGTGGGGCAGAACTCTAAAATAATATTTGAGTAGCAAACTATAGCCGTTGTCTCACCCCGGTTATTTTTTTTGAACAAAAAGGTTACACCCATGTAACTACAGTGTTTTTCAAGTGTGCTACCGAAAACGAAGCCGGGTCACAGTTTAAGTGACTTCAGACACAATGCAACTAAAAATGTGGCTTCCACCCCCGGCGACGGCTGGCCCTGGTAACATTCAACATATGCACGTTGAGGACAGACGAGAAGATTATCGAACTTGAATTCTTAGGAGAAGAATTGAGTGAGTTACACTGGGACATTCTGGGATTATCGGAAGGATTCAGAGAGGATACGATAACCCTGAAGTCTGGTAACCTGCTTTTCTATCTTGGGGACTACCAGTTCCGAGGAGGTGTCGGATTTCTCGTCCGCAGGTCTCAGGAACATCGTATCCATCGAAAGTGTGTCAGGCAGGGTAGTGTGCCTTATACTCACAATATCAAAAAGATATTTGTTGAAGATCATACAGGTATACGCGCCGACCTCGACACTTCCAGATAAAGAAGTAGAGGAAATGTACGATGACATAAGTAGGGCTATACATACTTCCAAAACCTACTTCAATGTTATTATGGGGGATTTCAGCGCAAAGTTGGGTATGAGAAGTGATGCAGAATTGAAAATAGGGCAATTTGAACATGGGCAACGGAACCTCAGGGGTCAGAGGCTGTCCGACTTTTTGGAGAAAAAGGGACTCTTTGCGATGAACTCTGATTTCCAGAAGCCGCCTCACAGGAAATGGACCTGGCTGAGTCCTGACGGTTCTACGAGAAATGAGATAGATTTCATTTTGACGACGAACTGATGGATGATTCACTGATGTGTTTGTGATCAACAGGATAAAAACTGGCAGTGATCACCGAATGGTTAGGTGCGTTTAAATAAACTTTACTTTACTTTACTTTACTTTACATTGATTATCAATGTCCAATTAGAAAGGGGTCGCTTGATGAAGTCTACGCTCCGACCTACTCGCGCTCATATCTCAAACCCTGAGAACTTTCACATTGAACTAGCAAATCGCTTTGATTGTCTAAGTGAACTCCTTGCAATAAATATAATAAAATAAATAAATAACACCCAACAGTCACATACATAGTCCTGACCCCACACTAAGATCGAGTCTTGTGTCGTGGGTATCAGGAACTACGAGAGACTTTTCGGTCTCACAAACACCCAGACCCGGAAGAAATATTTGTGGGCCGCACAAACATTTCTCTCGGTGCGGGGATCGAACCCGCGGCCTCTCGTTTCACAGGCAGCGTCTAACCAACTGCGCCACAGAGGCTGTCAATGGATGAACTAAACAGCGGTTTGATAGAAGCTATCCATACGGTGGGATTCAAGTATTTCAGACTTCGCCGTAGAGGCATACCACAAAAACTCTCGATCCACACTCTTGATCTCATGGCCATACCGGCTGCTCAATAGACGGATCTGGAAGTCTTTGCGACGCGATGTCCGTGCTCACAATACTATTTGCATTAAAGAGCACATTCTTGACCTCATGGTCGATCTATGGTGCTATAGTCTTCCGTTGGCGCCGAAGTATAACGGCTGCTCATCTTGCTTCTGAGCCATGTCTAAAAGTTGTTTTTGAGGGTCATCACCGTCAACCGTCTCGAACGCAGGTTTGATGACTTCCAGACCCCCGAGCAAGCCGGTTTCCGAAAAGGCTTTAGTACCATAGAGACCACATCCATACGCTTCGGCAAGTTATACAAAAAACCGAGGAATATAACTTGCCGCTTTGTTTAGCGTTTGTGGACTACGAGAAAGCAATTGATTCGATTGAGACCTGGACTACAGTCTCTCTAGCGGCCCATATCGACTATCGGTACATCGAAGAGTTGAAATGTATAAACTACAACGCCACCATGTCGGTCCGAGTATAAGACCAGAGCACGAAGACTATTCCACTACAGAGAGGTATGAAACAGGGAGATGTCATATCTCCAAAAATGTTCACTGCCACAATAACATCAACGACGAGTATGTCACTCACCTTCGGTTTGCCGACGATGTTGTAGTCTTGGCAGAATCGCTAGAATACCTTAGCATTTATGCTCGAAGACCTCAATCGAGTCTACGAACAGGTGGGTCTTAAAATGAACTTGGACAAAATCACAAAACGAAGATCATGTCGAAAGTTCATGTTGTGCCCACCCCCATAAGAATTAGGGGCTCGACTCTTGAAGTTGTAGACGAATATGTCTATTTAGGACAAGTGATCCGGTTAAGCAGATCCAACTTCGAGAGAGAGAGGTCATTCGTCGAATCCAACTCGGTTGGGCAGCGTTCGAAAAAGTACGCGACGTCCTCTCGTCCAAAATGCGTCAGAGCCTTAAATTGAAAGTCTTCGATAGTTGTGTGTTGCTAGTTATAACATACGGCACCGAGACGTGGCTTCTCACTATGGGGCTTATTAGGAAGCTCAAAGTTACTCAACGAGCTATGGAAAGGGCCATGCTCGGGGTTTCCCTACGAGGCCGACTCAGAAATGAGATGAATCAGAAATTAGGAGATCCGTAGGAGAACGAACGTAATTGACATAGCCCACGGAGTATTAAGTTGAAGTGGCAATGGGCGGGGCACATAGCGCGGAGAGCTGATGGCCGATGGGGTCAAAAAGTTCTCAAATGGAGGCCACGTAGCGGAAAGCGCAACGTAGGACGTCAACCCGCAAGGTGGTCAGACGACCTGGTAAAGGTCGCGGGACGTCACTGGATGCAGGCTGCCTCCAACAGGTCACTGTGGAAATCATAGGGGCAGGCCTATATTCAGCAGTGGACTTCCTTTGTTTAATGGACGATGTGTTTGTGTGAGTCACTAAAACTAGCATCCACCTTCGTTTTCGGTCGCAATCTTGATATACCCTGTTATGTATAGTTCGAATTGACCAAAACATTTTCTTATTGCTCACCTTCTTACGCCACGAAATCATCCAACTAAAAATGTGTCTCTAACTTCAGCCGTTTGGCCTCTTGGAGTATGCCAATTTGTTAACCAGTTAATTTAAAGGCTTATATATCTGTCCATAACCAACACTTTACTTAGATAATTTATTTTTTTAGGTTTGGTTAGGTACCTTAGAGGCCAGAGCCAGGGTGGGGCAAGTGCCCCACCCTGCCCCACCGTGGCTACGCCCATGTTCGTATTTCATATGTAGTTCTAATTTATCTTGCAGAAACTTTAACAAGGATTGTCCAATCAGGGCCAAGACTTCCTCAGATATTGAAATTGAGAGCAATCTGACCAGTGGCGTAGCTACACCATCTGGGGCCCGTGGCAAAATCATCGAATGGGGGCCCCCCTTTTTGTATGGAGAGGAAAACTGTTAAGCTAATTTTCCGATACCCCGGAGAAGACCGAAAAGAATATATGTCTCACTGGCCTGCCAGTAAATTGAGGCCGAAGCGGGTCCCTAACAAAAACTCTACGCTAGCATACCGAATAAAACCCTAACCTCCGCATTTCGGTCGGTACTACACATCTACTAGTCGAGAGGGTCGGAATGGGTCCCTACAGTGGTTCTTAAGATGTCCACCCCGGAGATAACCCCCGTACTCACGCGTCTTTTCTATCAAAACAACCTAGGCCCGGCTTCATGGAATATCGCCCATGTTCATCCAAGAAGGGTGACCGGTCGGATCCTTCGAATCGCAGGCCAATTTCTGTCACATGCTGACTCTCCAAGGTCTTGGAGCGAGTTATAAATATGCAGCTCTTGACGTATTTTGAGGATCACCAACTGAGGGTCGTTTGGATGGTGATCTTCTCGTTTATCTCACCCACCATCAGGTGAAGGCATTGGATAGTGGGGGTGAGGCGATTTCGGTAGGCCTTGAAATTGTCATTTAGTGTGGCATGGCGTCGTTTTGGGGAAGCTACCTGCCTGGTATTTCAACCTGAGGAACTCTGAAAGTAAATCGCTAGCTTTCTGGATGATCGCAGCATAAAAGTCATATTGGACGCTTTTGCATCGAAACCAAGACCATTAATTCTGGTGTTCCATAAGGCGCGGTGCTTTCGCCGACCGTATTTATCCTCCATATCAATGACATGTTGTCTATCACCAGCTGGCACTGCTATGCAGATGCTACTGCAAGTTAGGCAAGATACATCTGACTACTGAATCTCTATCAGGTATCCGTTAAGGAAAGATGGTCTCAAATTTTATCAGAAATTGAGATCTCTCTAGGGCAGGCCTCTCAATGGGGTAAATTGAACATAGCACAATTTAACCCCACGAAGATATAAGTATGCTCGTTTACAAGCAAGAAGACCCCTTTTGTCATGGAGACACTCTCTCTAATCATCCGAGAGTATTCATTGACCTGAATTATTGATAAAATTGCAGTTTAGGTGTCATTTGAAGGCAAGGGCAAATTGGCCAGCAAAATGTTAAGGATTCTCAACAGAGCCAAGCGGTACTTTTCTTCGGATCATCGGTTATTCCTTTATAAATGCGACGATCCGGCACGACGTGGAGTTCTGCTCTCACCCCTGCGTAGAAGCCCCAAAATACCAGCTCGACCCACTTGACTCATTACAAAAATCAACCTTGGTATCTTTAATGGAAACTAAGAAAATAATTTTTGATTATCAATTTTGTTGGTAATAAATTGGCTAGGTTCTTCTCTTCTTACGAGAGGCCGGGCCGCCGGGGGCCCCTAATGTCGGGGGCCCGTGGCATTTTGCGCACTATGCCACCCTATTGTTACGCCACTGAATCTGACCAATAGCTATTACTGGCGACTGGAACAAACTGGCGCGGGCGGCTCAAATGTGTAATTTTGACTATCAGTGTAGGAAGTCGGAGCAAAGGATCCCTCAGTTATTGATTTTGAGACCAATCGAAATACGCACCCACAGTGAACGCAACAGATATCGGCAAAATGAATTATACTTCACCCCATTTTTTTAGATTTTTTGCTACTGCTGCCCTGCCTACTGCCTACTCCTATTGGTCATAACATGATGATATATGGTGCAAAATACTTTTCCATTTCGAACCATTCGTTCCTGACATTAGCGGTAACAAACAATAAAAAAATAGTCGTGTCTTATCCGTTGCCAACAGGCAAACACGCACTTAATACTAATAATTAATAATAAATATCTTATTGTAGAAAATTGGAATCATCGATATCCATTACATTATATAAAACATCGATTTTTACATGCGAGTACATCGATGTGAAGATAATTATCATCCCTTGGTCATCCCTAATCGGCAGTGACTTTTGTTTTTCGCTCGAAATTCGCTGTCATCGCTGTTGAGGTTGATTGTTTTTGAAATAATTATTTCGTCCTATATTGTTTCGATTAGTCTTGAGTTTGAGAAAATAATAATCCATCAGGTAACACAAGCACAATGGAATTATCTGCAGAAGGTAAAACTCCTGAATATATGGCGTTAGCTGGTATTAAGTTCAAGCTAAGTTTACCACAACTTAAAGATGACCCGCAACTGAAAGAACAACTATTCCAAGGAATTAAGGCTGGAAACATGGCTCCGTACTATAAAGAAGTGTGTAATGATCTTGGCTGGCCGTTCGATCAGAAGCTGTACGATGATATGGCAAAAGAAAACCAGGACAAGTTATCCAAGTTTCAAGAAGATGATTCGGAGACTCCTGTGTGGCAGGACAGGTACAAAATGTTACAAAACATTTTTAACATACACTGTTTGTATACTTAGTTCTACTAAACAAAGAAATCCTTCGATTTATATTTCTTTGTGAGGTTATTTTTTTAAAATGATAAACAAGTAGGTAAATATTAATATCATAGCTTATTCATGCGACCCTAATACCTACAGAAAATCACTGGAAAATGTATCAAACTAAATTTTACTTACATAATATGTTTGCATAACTATGTCTCAACATACATTGTTTACATAAATGATTCAACAAAAAAGAAAAAGTATAAAAAACATAAAATTTGTATTGATTTCTAGACTGGATTACTTATGCTCTATTGGAGACAAAGAGGGGGCAACAGCATTGGCTACTACAAAATATGAAGATGCAACACTCACTACCAACAGGAGGCTGGATGCTATATTCGCCATGTTCAGAATTGCATACTTCCATGGTTGCAATGTTAAAGATATGGGCAAAGCCATTACCAAGGTATCTTTTTATTACCATGTTAATTATTTGCAAACAGATAATAGTTTTAAGTTCCAAAGTTTATTTTACATATTCATATTTTATTATTTTATTGATCTTATTGTGGGGCCAGGACTATGTGTGTGACTGTTGGGTGTTATTATTTATTAACAAGCACTCATCAAATTCTATAACTTATAGAGTGTAGTTAAGTGTGCTTTTCTAATCAATAAAATAATTTTGTTGGTAAAAATTACTTAGGCTAATTATTTCTTCTTTTTTATCTCTAGAGGTATTGGGTAAATGAGCAGACAAGCTACCTGATGGTAAGTGGTCACTGTCATCCATGAATATCCACAATACTTGAATGATAGATGTTTTGCTGGATAATTAAATCAGGAGGGGAGTGGCAAGAAAAAAGGATAGGAACAGAAAAGAGGTATTGAGTAACTAGAAATCTCACTTACCAAACAAAACTACAGCAAAGCTGTTGCTTGACGTCCATCTCTTGTATGACAGAGGTACCACCCTGGATGAGCTTGCCCATCTTACCACAAAGCCTCTTCTATGAAATTGTGTCATTACAGGCTCATGAATTAGTCGACAAAGGTGGTGACTGGAGGTCCAGGAATAAGCTGAAGGCATATGAAGCAATATATTGCCTGGCAGTCCGGGATTACAATCATGCTGCAGAATTATTCATAGACTGTGTGTCCACATTTGAATCTTATGAGTTAGTTGATTTTGGTGAGTGCCATTTATTTTATTAATTTACTAGCAGCCTGTGTCGGCTATGTCTGGGTCCAGATACACTGGTTTGAATATATTCTATTGCCTATGTTCATCAGGGTTAATGTAGGATTCTAATGGTGAAAGATTTTTTGAATTCAGTCTTATTCAATGCAAACAATCAAATCTTTACTCTTTATAATATTAGTGTCTTTAGTTACTCTGGCTACTATGTTCTTTAACCTGAAACACAACAAAGCATTTATAACTGCATTTTGGCGGGAGAAATAGACATTGTGGTGGTATCTACGTGGTAGATGGCCTGTCATATATGAGAGACCTACCACCAGTAGTAGTAGTGTAGTTAGTATGACTACCAATAAGTGGTTCACGAATCACGACATTTACTGTCATGTTAAATGTTGGCATCATTTATTTGCCTTCCGTCTAATACTCCTATATTTCGCCCGATCTTCAATATCCTCAATAGTCCATTGACCCTCGTATTATCTTCCTTGGCGTAATCTAGCAAGTGCATCATCTGATCGGTTAAATAAAATGGATAAACATTGGCTATATTTTGATTTTCCTATGATACAATTACTCTTGTGGATGTACATTGTTTTATATCCTTGCAGATAGTCTTTTTCTTTTTTTGTTTTTTTATTGCAATGAATGACGTAGGCGAGCAAGCCGTTCGCCTGATGGTAAGCGATACGATGGCTCATAAACAGTAGCAACATTCCACTGCGCTCGCCATCCTGAGACATAAGATGTTAAGTCTCAATATGTCCAGTAGTTACTCTGGCTACAATGTCCTGCAATCCGAAACACAACAGTGAATTTACGCAGTGTTGTTTCACGGGAGAAATAGACATTGCGGTGGTACCTACCCAGATGGCCTCTCACATATGAGAGACCTACCACCAGTTATTAAGCAGTGCAACTAATAATATAAACTTTGATTTTCAGGTACCATAATTCAGTATTGTGTGCTGGCATGTGCTCTGGCACTGGAAAGACATGCGCTGCAGTCAGCTCTGCGTCGGCAAGGTGCTGCCGTGCAGGCGCTTCGCTCGCGCTTCCCTGAACTGAGGGAACTTGTGGAGTCTTTGCATGAATGTCGCTATGCTGACTTTTTGAAGAGTCTAGCATGGGTAAGTGTGTGGGTGTTTTATTTTGCAATGCACCAATTTTTGATCCATGCTTAATTGATAGACATTGTCTCTACTTTTTACGTTATCCTCTATAATAAACGAAAAACGTTAAGAATAGTTTTTAAAAAGTCGGTTTTACGGGCGAAGATTTTACGTGACAACGTCTTTTTCTCGGTAGAATATTTATTGATATGAATATAATTAAATTGCACAATAGGAACAAGGAATTGAATGAAAATAAGAATTGCACAAATTTTAACTATAGAAATATATTTTGTTTACTAAAACATTGTACATGTAATGACGAATCTAAGCACTCCATATTTTCACTACAGACACAGCTGACGATACTTTAACGTCGCGTTGTGACGCTTTCTTGTTTTTCCAACGCCAAGAACGTTCGAGAAAGACAAAGACAGAGACACAAGCATGCGCCGATTCAATGCGCCTAATTCTCTAGTGCTGCGCGCGCGGCAGACCGATCATAGTTGAGTGGGAGAGAGACGCAAGGCATTCGGCGGGCCTCTCTCTCGTTCGGTGACTCATCGTAACGTTACCGGGCGTTACACTTTTTCATAAGTGACTCCCAGCCGCAACCTAATTTAAGACGTTGTCACGTCAAAAAATCCCCTAATTAATACACAAAACCTATTGTAACATCAGCAACATTCCTACCAATTCATTTAAACATAAATAAAGTCACATCTTTTTCACAGAAGAGGTAGGCAGATTTGCTACCAGATCTCCCACAATGTGATAAGGGGTGACTGAGCCTATCGCCATATCAGGCACAAATTCCTTACTCTGTGCTGATATTGAATAGAAAAAATCAATATCTCAGCTTTGTAATTATGTCGCAGTAACACAGCATTGAGGAAGTAAATACAACGAATAAATAAATACTTAACAATTTCAGGTGGAGACTCAGATCTGCGTGGACCCGGTGTTCCGGCCCCACTACCAGCACTACGTCCGCGAGGCTCGCATCAAGGCGTATGTTCAGTTACTGCGCGCCTACCGCTCGCTCAGCCTCGACAATATCGCCGATACGTTTGGAGTCACCCGGGAGTTTGTTGAAGAGGAAATCTCTAAGTATGTATTTTGATATTTTATGATGTTGTGCGTGGTGGCCTGTTGGTAAACGGACTAGACGCGACTGCCAACATGTTCACGGTGGTCGCGGGTTCAAATCCCAGGGCACACCTCTGACTTTTCGGAGTCATGTGTGTATTGATAGTCAATCACCACGCACTAAAATGGTGAAGGAAAACATCGTGAGGAAACCTGCATACCATAGCGATTAATAAAAAAAAAAATCTATGGTATGTAAGTCCGCCAACCCGCACTAGGCCAGCGTGGTGGACTATATGGCCTAACCACTCTCAATCGTACTGTCGATTGTTGAGTAGGCCCGTGCCCTGCAGTGGGACGTATATGGGCTGATACAGATGATGTTGATTTATTCACTATGTGCTTTTATAAAAATTGCTCAGCTGATGATTCGCTTGATGGTAAGCGATACAACCACTCGTGAACAGTAGCGAAATGAAACACCTTGAATTACAAAGCAATGTTTGGCATTCCACGCGCTCGCATAGTAGTTACTCCCGCTACAATCTCGCTACAATTTCCTTAAAACCGAAACACAACATTGCATTTACATTGAGTTAAATTATTCAGCAGTGTAAATGCACTGTTGTGTTTCGGTTTTAAGGAAATTGTAGCCAGAATAAGTACTGGACACATTGAGACTTAACAACTTATGTCTCAGGATGATGAGCGCAATGGAATACCAAGCATTGCTTTGCAATTCAAAGTGTTGTTTAGTTTTACTACTGTTCTTGTGTATCGCATACCTTATAAAAAAAATGGATACATAAAGATTGAGTACACAAACAACTACATTTTATAAGTAAATACTTCTTAGCACTTATTACCGTCTACGAATACTCTATTTTCCGACACAAAGTTTGGATTTTAGAAGTTCCACGTCCACATATAAGATAAAAGTTTTCAATTCAATAAATTCTACTCATTCTATGATACGCATCATTCACTCCGAACTTATTCCATGGTTACGACGTCTAATAGAGTATTCGAACATTTTGTGGATTACCTAGGCACGTACTACGGTTTTACGTGCAGCATTCGAACATTCGAATTTAGTTGCACAGAGTAACCCCCTATCTATTTTTTTGGATTAGTTCACTTCAATAGGTATTTGACTTCATTTTTTTATTGTATTTATCAAAACGTATCCATAGCTATGGTCTAACAAACAAAGCAATTTATAAATCCATTCAGGATGAAACAAGTTAAAAACTTTTTAAATCTTGTAGTGGGAGTAACGGAAAAGAAATGAAAAACAAAATAAGTGACGCCACTAGGGTTAATATACATTACAGTGTGCGCGTGTGAAAGAGCAAGATGTCCCCACTACACGTCTACTCTTGAATTTTAAATATTCATATTTTCCTTGTGTTACGAGGTACTTTAATTCTTTTTTGACAGCAAGGTTTTATTTTTAATGTATTTGTTTTTGTTGGTGAAAAAATACCAAAAAATCGATATGTCAAATACCGTATTGTAAAGGTGCGATATGTCTTTTTTTCCTGGCCCCGCATAGGGGCCACATTGTACCTGATGGTGAGCGCAAATGCCGCCCAAGCAGAGTATCCATTGGCATCAGACGGCAGTCCCATACCAATAGATTTTTTTATTGCAATGAATGACGAGACGAGCATGCCGTTCGCCTGATGCTAAACGATACGATCGGTTATAAACATTAGCAGAAGCAAACAACAACTTGAATTACAAAGCAATGCTTGGCATTCCACTGCGCTCACAATCCTGAGACATAAGATTTTAAGTCTCAATATGTCCAGTAGTTACTCTGGCTACAATGTCCTTCAATTCGAAACACAACAGTGCATATACACTGTTTTTTGACGGGAGAAATAGACAATGCGGTGGTACCTAACCAGGCGACCTCTCGCATATGAGAGACCTACCACCAGTAAAATACGATTATGTCGGCCTAATAACGCCTGCTAATTTGGCTGTTTTGTGTAAGGTTCACGACAGCCGGCCGCCTGCAGTGCCGCATCGACGCGGTGGCGGGGTGCGTGGTGACGGGCGCGGGCCGCGGCGCCGACGCCGACCGCTCGCACCTGTACCAGGCCACCATCCGCGAGGGCGACCTGCTGCTCAACCGCGTCAAGAAACTCGCCAGTGTTATTAACTTTTAGATTCTTGTAATATACTATCTGATTGTGTAATGTTGTTTTATTTTTTTAATATTATGTAGTTCCGCTAGTTTTAAAGTTCGATTCTCTATCTGTATCAGCCCATATACGTCCCACTACAGGGTACGGGCCTCCTCTACAATCGAGAGTACGATTAAGACTAGTTAGGCCATATAGTTCCCCACACTGACCTAATGCGGGTTGGCGGACTTTACATATCATAGATTTTTTTTCGATTCGAAAGTTCGATTACTGTATCATATTTATGATTAAATATTTTTTTGTTCTTTTCTATTAGTACCTAGTGGCTGTGAATTGCCCATTCTTTGAAGTGTATCAGTGAATGGTATAAACTGTTGTTTTTTAAATTGATTAAAGTAAACAGAACTCTGAGTGTGACAATTTTCTTTTGTGTGATATTGATATTTTGCATAATAACATAAACAAAAGAGGAGGGGAAAGGAGAACAAAAAATAAATTAATTATTAGTATAATTGTTTTTTAAATAATTTGAATACTTTTTGGACATTTACATAAACATTTAATAATTTACAATGAATATTTATACTGACATGACATGACACTTCATATTCATGACTAATGACTACCTCTAATATCTATTTGCAACTCGATAATAGCTCGTAAGTGCTATGAGAATTTACTCTAGACAACTAAATTGTTGCGGGAGGCCTATTGCCTCACAAGCTTTCCGTTGATACTAAGAGTGTATGCATGATTTATAATTTATAAATAATTTAGCAGGACATTTATACACAGATAACTAGTTTCTCAAAGTATAAAATATATAATTAGTTACAAAAATTAACTGTAAAAGCTGCAACTGGACTACGGCGACAATTGCTAATGTTCATACGAAGGCGATTATAATCGATTAATTCGATGGTAATATCGATGCCAAAGTTACAGCATTCAATAACTATAATCGCCTTAGCAGAACTTCTTGACGAAGCATTGAGTAAAATGCATATCTGGAAATAATTATAGTTGAAACGTGAAGTTGGCGGTCAGTCTGCATAGTGTCGGTAAATCTACCCACATATTAGTTATCTATAAATTAAGTACCTAGTTTTTCGTCATAACACCAGTCGCTCACATTTTTACAAAGATATGTTGAAGTATTCTAAAGCAATATCATAGCTATGACTCTAAACACTTAATAACTATGTAGACCTCAAATGCAAATACTTTTTTTTTATTAATTTACATGATATGAATATGTCATTAACCTCTGTTACAAATAGGTAGAGTTTATTGATTACTTAGTGACAATAGATGGGTAAATTCAATGATTATAGACTTCATTTACGGATACAAACTCAACAGGGGAGCAAAAAATGTTTTGCACATAAATAACGCGTCCAAATCTCAACATTAATACATATGTTTACAGAAGTTAGATCATGTTACTTTGGCTCTGTATCAATACACCATTAGGTCGAATAAATATTTTGGAATGTGGAAAACAGAAAAAATCATGCATATTGCACTCCAGTCGTACAATATAAGAATGTACTAATGTTTTTTTCAAGTTATAGTATATAATCTATTCGTTCATTACAACACTATTTTACAATGTATGTACATTTAATTTAAAAGATATAGCTTTAAGAAATTATTTAATTTTTGGGATAATTTATAATTTAATCATTCTTGATGTCGTAGCACATTCGGCCGCATCGGTAATAGACGAATTCCGATAGCGATTAAACTAAACGGGTCTTTCTGGTCGGCGAGACACAGCCTCTAATGTGCACTATCACAGAGTAATGACATAAACGTGGAGCTCGCCAGGAGCCCCCGATTGCCCCAGGCCCGTACTCGTGCAGTGAGTCCGCGCGGCGACGCTTCAGCGCGGCGACTCATCTTCGCACATTCACTTTATTTTATAATCTTTGTACAAACGTAAATACTATGCGGTCACGTTCGCCTCCAACGGGCGGGCGGGGCGCGCCTCGACGAGGTCGGCCCCGAGCTCGGGATTCACATGTCGCTCGTCATTTCTTTTTTGGAATGTTATCGGGTGTTCGAATCTGCAGCGGGAGTTAGACGGTGAGTCCCTCGGTGCGCGCGGGCGGCGGCAGCGAGGCGAGCGGGTGCGCGTGCTGGTGGTGCGGCGCGGGGGGTGAGGGTTGCGCGGGGGGCGGCGCGTGCGGCCCGTGTGCGCTCGCCGCGCGGTACTCGCCCTCCTCGCGCATCTGCCGGCTGCGCTCTGCCAGCTCGCGCCCGCGCTCCGCCAGCTCGCGCATCGCCGCTTGCCGCTCGTCGCCTCCCTCCAGAGACGGAGGCCTTTCAAGGGGAGAGGCTGCACCCGGGCGCGCGGCGCCGAATGGTCCGAAGCCAAGTAGTCCTGGGAATTTTCCCGCTACGCCATTTTGTCCCGCGTTTTGCTGTATAACTGATATCTCGTTCAGCTATGGAAGAAAAAGTAACATCTTGTTAGATTTATATTTGATAAGTACATATGATTTTAGTAATCTAAAAAGTATAGTTTAAAAATGATGTAGAGTGTGTATAAGTACCTTTTGCTGCATGCCGTTGAGGAATGGCGCGGGCAGGTAGGGGTAGAAGAGGTCCGGGCGGCGCAGCAGCTCGTGCGGCTCGTGCAGCGGCCGCGGCGGCAGCTCCAGCGACATGCGCCGCCCGCGCCGCGACGCGCCGCCGCTCCACATGTGCGTGCCCATGTGCACCTGATACAACACATCAACTTATACAATGCGGTCTCATTGATTATTATAAGTTAACACGTCATTATAAACTACGAAAATCTCATGGATAAACTCTGATCACGCAATTATTCATTTGTGACGTATGTATAAAAAATATATTTCATAATCGAAACGAATTTTCAGACCACAAATTTCATAGTCTTTTAACCAATTGTGCAACCGAGGCTGACAAAGTTGGTTATTTTTTAGAAAAATATTGTTTTTAATATAAACATTATTTCAGGTAGTTCGCACCTTTTACCTCTAATACTCTACTAAATATTTTAATGTTATAAAATTTGGAGTATTTTGTAACAGGGTCTATCTCCTCACCTTAAGGTTGCCCTTAGTAGTGAAAGCCTTCTGACAGACGGCGCATCGGAACGGCTTGTCGCCAGTGTGAGTGCGCATATGGATCTGCAGGGCTGATGAAGACGAGAAGTTCTTCCGGCACACGCCGCATAAATGCTTAGACGAGGTGGGTGGGGGCGGGTGAGTCGGACCACTCGGTACTGTGAAAAAAAAAACATAAATTAATGATTAAGTCACGTACCTAATAGGTCTTTAAAACTTCATAAGAGAAGACATCAACGAGTATAACCTTAACTACATCTTTCGGTAAATCTTGATACTAGTGATTTCTGTTAAGAACATGTTCTTAACACTAGATAAGTGAGGTTATACATGTTTATGTTTTGTAATTATTTCCAGTACTACACAATTTTCACCGTTTTAAGAGCAATAAATAGTTTTAGTTATAATTAACTATGAAATAATAATCATTAGGCTAATTTAAGAAATTAAGTAATCTGTAATGAATTTTGTTCGTTTAACATGTGTGCAAAAGTAAGCTAAATATTTCTTTATAAATTATTAATTAGTTTTCAATTGTATTATTTAAGCTTTTAAAGTCTATATTTATCCGTTATCTCTTCAAAATCTACTTTTGGGATGTATCAAAATGTATATATAGAGTAAGTTCGGGTATTATGGCCTAGTCAGCCAATATGGCACAGTATGATTTCTCCGCAACAATCCAACACTAGCGGTTTATCTATTCGCCATATTAGCGAGACCCTTCCTCTCACGTCCTCAGCCGATCCCTGCGTTGCGGCGAGTTCGCTTGTGTCCAACGCGTGCAACAATCGAAAATTTTATAATTTTATGTAATATTTTGGTAAGTTTTACAAATTTAAGTTTCTTGAATGACCACTATTTTTACACTCCCAGTGCTCAGTTTTGTAGTTAAACTATTAATCTATAAATATGATGACAGTTTAGAGGCATATTATTTAATTACTTTTGAGGGTAGAATTTTATTTGTCAAAACGTGCCTGCGGCCAATATGGCCCACTAGATAGATCGCTAATGTGGCCTACCAGGCCATATTGGCCGCAAATGTTATACATGTCGGTATATTTATCTTTTAATGTATTTTTTAAAATCTTTCTAAATGTTAGTATATTTTTCGTTTAAGGCAATGGCCCCACGAACACCGGTGTCAAAAAAAAACGCCAAATTTGGTGCAAAATCTCGATGAAAAAGGCAATAGAGGATGTGAGAAATAAAATGGGCTCACTAAAAGTACTGTATAATGTACCCCGTACAACTTTATGGCGTTTGGCTGCTAAAAAAGAATTCGTGAACGAATTTTTAACGTGACAAATAGCGCAAAATATATTACTTTCACTCCATTTGTGGCTATATGCTACTAGGCCATATTGCCCTACATGTTTAAATTTTGGCGATTATTCATGATTACGAAATAGGTTTATTAAACGTTATTTTTTTAAGCTAATAATTATAAATGTTTAAATGTCCGTTACTATTAAGTTCTAAGACTGAATGAACTAATAAAGACAGTTTGATCTCATAAATTCCGTGTTTAATTTCCAAAAAGGCTTATCGTGTGCCATATTACCCGAAACTACTCTAAATAAATAAGTATATGAATTTGTATATAGAAATAAATATAAACATTAAATGTATCTGATTTTGTTTAGTTACGATGTAGTTGACATTTTGGTAAATGTCGAATATTAATATTTTAAATTTTAAAATTTCGATACTGTTTTGATAATAATACAATTTAAATCAGTTAAAAAAAAGTAAGCGTTGTGTGTTGCATATTTAGACTATTGTTATAAATATTTATTTAATATGCAAACCGATTTTAAACTGTATTGGATATTGAAATGTCGTGACGTAAAATTCAGATAGCAACATTTGTAAAAACCTTTATTTTCATACAATTTAAATGTAAATTTTTATATAGTTAATTCAAACACTAACTAGAATTTTCTAAAGATTTTATCGCTGCATCACAAATTAGATTTTAAAGATATTAGATATTACAAGGCTGCATATTAGTAGATATTAAAATGCAAAAGTAACTGTTGACTTCTATACCTAAACAGCTCTAAAGATTTTGATCATTTTTGGTATAGAGGTAAATAGAACCTTCCAGAAGGATAGGCCGCGTTTTATTCCTAGTTCCAACGCTTATGAAAAAAAGGCGGTAACAAAATGTGTATAGGAAACAATACGACCGACTTAAAACATAAGTTAAGATACTTACCGCTTGGTCTTTTAGGCAACGGGGGCATATCAATTGGTGGTGCGTGCGTCATCGACGGTGGGTGGACTGGAGGCGACCGTTTAAGGTCGACCTTATCCGGTGAGGATCGTCTATCAGGGCTGGGGTCTCTGCCGTCGTCCATGGAAGGGCCCGTCGGACCACCAGGCCCCTTGTCGAAACCGGGGGGCATATCGCGGATCTTATGCGTCAACATGTGCTGCTTCATATTGCCCTGAGGGTGAAGAAAAACAACATTCAATAGGTGGTAAGGCATACTGTAATACTGATATAAATATGTAACAAGCTGCGTGTACAGATATTTGTTGTGTGTCAATGGAATGTCTAGAGTAAATTAGTGATCAAGTATAAAATGTATAAAGTTGTAATAATGGAATTCCGCGTCTCCATGTGTAAGCAACGCGTTGGGTATTTATAATGGATATATTAATGCTGTCAGCGAGCATAAATAAATAAATTTTGAGAAATTAATAAACGGTAAATAAAAATAAAGTATGCTAAGCAGATGTCGTTTTTCAAACTCTACATAAAAATGCTTTTAAAAATCAGTCAGTTATTGCTTATTTCCGAACCATACAATGTCTATAGTAATTATTTATAGCACCTAATGATCAAACGTTTCATTTAATCAATTCAAATTTAACAAGCGACGACATCTAAAATCTACAGAAACACCATTAATGACAAATAAATAATTTGATTTAATGCTTCATATTTGTTAATACTGAACAAATTCAAGTTGTCCTATAACTTCGTTGGTTTTTATAAGTTGCGGAAACCTAAGCTTTGAGAGATTTGTCTTTAACGCAAGCATTATATTTCTAAGAAGTTTGAAGTTTGGCTTACAGCACGCGGTTATTGACGGCTACTAGCGCATATAGATATACATGAAGCGATTTATGTAATATTTCACGCTCAGGCGTCGCTCTTTCATACCGGATAGACGAAGGCGTTCCAGAGGTCCAAAGCAGTGGCGTGCGGCGGGCGGGGTGCGCGCGCGCGCCTACCGCACCGGCAACCGCCGCCACTGCTCTGGAACCATAAACACAGGCACGTTACACCTAACCTCTTCACACAACAAAAACGTCTGTATCAAGGAACATTATCCTTCCACATCAATACTGGACGCGTTCGTCAAATGCAGAGATAAACAAATTGTACAAAAAATTAGACAAAACACACATCTATTTTAAAAGAACCGTTAAGTTTTGACTTTGTTAAGCAGATTTTTATTTATGTATGAATAAAGCGACTTAATCGGTTATTCGATGTATTCACATTATGTTATCTATAATATTTAAAGCTGTTATGTAAAAATATTTTCAAAGTTGAGCAAAGGTTGAGTAACTTATTTCCAGTCGGGTGGTTAATGTTATGATATGCCAATCGTCGCGTACATATGGGTATCAATATGTATAATACTACAAAAATATATCACAAGACATTTTCAAAGATTTTGAAAAGAAAATTAATTGTTGGTATAAGATAGGAAGGCATGTAAACTTTTCTCGGCGGTTCAAAGAAAAACGTGGCACAAATTAGGCGAGGGCTTGCGTATTACAGTTATCAAATAATTGTAATTTTAAAATATGCTGTTGACTTTTCTAATTTTTTTAATAAACCTTCGTCATGATTTTATGATGTAGTTTAGCTAGTTAAGATAATTTTGAAGTAATCCTAAGAGATTTATGATCATTTTACTTATTCTTAACATGATGATTATGATTCTTGAGAATGTATGAAAAAGTTTCCCTACTTTAAAATAACATCAGTGATTACGATACCGCATTTTTTTCTGGTTGCTTCCGGATAATAGTCTGACTATAAGCTATAAATTTCAATGAAATACCAATCGTCACTATTTTCATGTTGGACTATTTAAATGATTTTATAATGATACTCACTAAAGTGTGCAAAAATATTGCAAAAGATATAAAACCTCACACGCTGATATCTCCCAAAATGTTAATTGGTTTGAGAAATAGCAAAAACAAATGAAAAAGCCGTTTTGGTCTCTGCTTTTTATATAAAATGTTCTAATTGGAACGGATTACATTACGTATGTACGTGTCATTTTTGCAGTATTTTAGGCCCATAAGTTGTTACTGGCGGTAAAATAAGCCTCAAGATATCAAAATAAATGTTTGAATAGATTTCTGTTCTATAATCAACATCATGTATCTAAGACGTAATGGAACATTTTATTAATAAAAATTCATATTTGATTAGTAACGATTTAGTAGATATTATTTACTAAATCTTTACTAATCAAATATAGTCCGATGCAGAAATGACACAACACACTATTTACAGTTTATCTAAATTATATTGGCATGTGGCGACATTTAGGACAATGATTAAAATTAAAAAAATATCTATTTAATGCATTGTTTTAGACATGTTTTCATAATATGAACAACGAGCAATTATAATCGTAATCTATAAAGTAAACATGTCCGATATAATAAAATGTAAAGAGAGAAAAAGTGTTCCTAATAATTTAAATATAGCATGACAACGCATTCGAATCCTATCAAAAAAAAGTAGACAATGTTGTTTTAATAGTTCTTTTAAATTAATTTTATCAGATTTATGCGACATAACAATAATGCAAATGCATTTGTATTAATATTATCGCATCCTGCGTTATTTTTATGAGCTACTTTTATGTAAGGCTCTTATTAATTCATACTTAAAGGTTAAATATACTTTTAATTACATAACATTTATAAGTCTCTGTTTTTGATAACACTACAATTATAAGAATTTTTATCAATATCAATGTGGTCATTTATATTTAAATATGGGGCCGTACGCTGCCAACTCCGATTTATATAGGTAAATAGGTAATTTATATGCATCGATGATTTCGTCTATATGTTTGTGTGTGTAAATACGAAGATCTATTGGCTTATTAACCAATCGTTGGTACTCGCGATGTTACAACATTTGTCCCTATGGACTGTTTCATTTTTCTAGTAATTAATGTATTTTAAGGTGTAAGACAATTTCAATATAGTGGAATTTTAACACTTATTGTTATAACTGTTTTAAAGTACATTATCGGAATATAAAAAGGTTCATCTGATGACAAATCACTACCAACACTCATCAATACCATTGAAGCCGGAAAAATAGTAGATTGCATTCGAATCCTTGGTGGGTGATAAAATTCTGACTTACTAGTAGAGCCATTGAAATCTTAAGTTCTTATCTATAAAAATGTTCTTCATCATAAAAGTTTAACACGATTCTCATGGATTTAATATTCCACATTATTCTTAAGTCTATAAATGCATCAATTCGCGTTCGGCTAGCATGTAGAACCGTGGTTCCTAACCTTTTTAGGTCCGTTACCCCTATGATCTAACTAGGATGACTGATATTACAACTCTTCCCAAGTTTAAGTTTGGTAATATTAGATTTTGTTTCACTTAAGACAAAAACAAGCTCATTGTTACCCCCGCAAAATACAACTTTTACCCCCGCGGGGGTAATTACCCCCAGGTTAGGAACCACGGATATAGAACTAGTTTAGCATATATCCGTTTTGTATGAGTTTTTTATTTGAAACAATAAATGATTGTAATAAACATAAGATATTTTCAACAAAATACACAAATGAGCCAAAACAGGTGATAATAATTAGCAAATACATATTATCATAGAAAAAAAAAACATTTAAGTGTCGATTGTGTAAAAAAGATTTTTAAAATATATTTATGGTTACATTGCGTGACTTATTATTGGCGTTTAGTACAAATGAAGAAGGCATTAAGGTGCTAATTTGTTAAAATAGAGTAATAAATATGACAATAATAGGCATACTTAGTGTTATATGGAGTATTAATAAAGTTGGAATGTAATTCGATACAGAACTTTGATAAAAGGTGGACCATCGTAAATAAATTAAAAAAATGGATGGAATAAGAAGTCTGAAGTGGGACGCCATGGCAAGGATTAAAAGAAAATACTTTTATTAGTTTGTGACAGTTATCCCTTACTTTTTCGAAAAAGGCTAATTTTTTTAAAACCGACATACCTGTGAGATCCCTACAATAGTTACAAAATATGGGGATTGCTAGTTGCATTAGGCTAGATTCTAGAGTGGTGGGTTAAGACTTAATCCGAAGCCCGTGGAAGTGTATGTGCTAAATTAATTTATATTTATTTATAACTTTATTGTACACCTAAAACTAATAAAAAAAAATATTAAGCAAAAAAATTTGAAAAATATTTATATGGTATTATATTGAGAAATTATGTATAAAATGATTTTGCTGATTTAATTTTACATTGCACATAGTAATACTTGTAACTATAATGCATTCTAGTTTTTAAAACATGAATTCTGAAGCAAATTTTCGTAGAGTCTGCACTATTTCCAAGTATAATTAAGTTTAAATTAACCAAAAATATTCATCGTATGTACTATCTAATAAATATATAATATATAAAAAGATCATTTGATTTTGAATGTTTAAAACATTTAAAAATTATAAAATATTTCCAATAACCACTGATTTGTATCAGTGACTGTATATATTTAATCAGGAGCACATCAAAGATTAAATTATAGATAAGATTTTTAAAAATAAATTATTTTAAATGGAAATAGCTATAACGTAAACAGGATTAATTCAATAACCATTCTCTTAAGTATTTATGAATGTGCGTATAATACAACATAAACGCATTATAATACCAAGTATTAATTAACATAAAAGCTAACGACATTAATGAATATTGTTTAATGTCATTTATAATTTGAATTGGGTGAAGAAATCTACATAAACATAGAGATTTTGTCAAACATAATAAAAATAAATTTAAATCTTATTCGAGACATTCGGGACATTATTCATTTATTTACTTCACATAAATTGTGTGAATTTAAGAGCATTTTTCACAGTCTATTATTAAAATTTACTTTTTATAAAATACGGGGCGCATAAATAAATAAGTACTTAGATCAAATTACGACCTGGCGAAAGAAGGGCGTCGCGGGAGGCCTAAAAACTTAATGACTCAAGATATGAGGGCCCACAGTTTCTCTTCTTAGAATATTTGACACATTTTTATGTATAAGTTTTAAAATACTTAAGTGCATTAGGTTTTTATTTTCCGGAAAGCCGAGTTCAAGACAATATCAAACTGATTCAAGAATAGGAAAAGACCAAAATAGTAATATTGTGAAAGTAAGTTAACTGGCTACGTGGATATAATTTCATGAATTCCGCCCATATACCATTTGTATATAAATAATTTATTCATGAAACACACGTACTGTATTGAAAATACTGTAAATGAAGTGGAAATTTGAAATATCAGTAAATTTTATGTGAAATTAAAATATTCTGTGTGAACGGGCACAGTATGCAGGTGTATATGCAAATATGGGAAGGCACATAATTCCATCTTTAGTAATGTTATATCTATACAGTTTATTTTCCGGGAATATAGCTCACAATTTATGTAGTTATTAAAAGTGTATTATTATTTCAAAATCTTGTCTCCGACATTTGCATTATAAGTTATATAGGTTATATGGAGCATTTATTTTAATATTTTTTTAAAAAATAAATATATTTTAAATGATATCTGTGTTGGCCAATATTGATTATTTTTGAATTTTCGATTTATGAAAAAAAAAATATTTGTGGGTATTCGTTCATAAATATGTAGACTTTTATAATTATATAAGCAAGTGGATAAAGTTTCAGTAAATTGGTCTAAATAGAAGTTTTTCAATGAAGAAAAATATGTATTAAGAATGTCCTCCACATTGCCTTCAATATGTCCTATTACCTGCCACTAGAAATATTTTTAAACAATGGCAAGTATAACCTTTGTAAATAGTATAACCTTTTCGAACAATTAAAATACTATATTTCTTATTTTATAATAGAATGTGGTAAATAAAGCACATATTGAATATAAACGAAACGGTGACATTTATAAAACTTTGCATCATTTTTAATATTACATTCTTTTGTAGATTTTAAATTATGTGTAATGAGATGGTGCCGGTCTTTTTTTGCAGTATAGTTGTTAAACATGTTTTTACAAACATGGACTTTTTTGTAATCAGAATAATTAAACTCAAATCACAATAAAACAGGACTATTTGAAATATCATTATTAAAAAATTTAATAATAATAATAATAAGTATTTATTGCCAAATAAATTTGTACATCAATTATAATTAACTAAAACAAATCTGAGATCGAAAGTAACTAAAATTATATAAAATTTACTTAACTTAAATATTTTTTTTTGTAATTCTTGTACAAAAAGAGAGATTACCAACGATTTTCGCACTAGGCATTAGCCTGTATCGCGGTTAGTAATTAGTTGTGAATTCATTTGTGAACATCACCTCCAGTAATTATCATTTCGTTTCTTTCGCTTTTCATTGTAAAATTACGATACCGTTGTGAGTTGGACATTTATTTTTAAACGCGACTATTGTCGATTTACAATTGTGAATCTATTTGTAGCGCCGTGAAAATAAATATTGCGTATTTAACAATTTCCTTTGGTTATTCGTTCACGAAAGTCAATAACCACGTAGCCATGTAAGTAGGAACAAGATAGGAATAATCGATAAATTGTTTGGCGCGTGAACTTTCGTCGGTACCGGAGTCGGCGACGCTTATTGTAATTTTAAATGCGCTTGTAACAGCTAGGTGGTTGCGGATAAGGCCTCGCTGCTCCTACACGTTGCTATTCGGTACGAGTCGCTGCTAAAATGTTAACGACATTCCATTATTATTTAATATTTACAATTAGAGCGAATATTCGAGTAGTGTTTAGTCTCCGATGTTAACGGAATGACTATTGTTACCGCTTCATTAGACGCCGCTGCGACATAGGTCATATTCAAATGCAAAGGTTGTACCGTTGCCTAGTACCTCCTTTGCAATTCAGTTCAATTGTTATTTTGGTATTTAATGTGAATAGTTTTCAGGCACCGTTTAAGGATATTTCTAACGATAAATTCGTGATAATCAAATACGCGGAAATAATGACTGCAAGGTGGATGAATATAAATTCTATGTAATGAAACATTGCTAAAATATTTACTTCTGGCACATGAAAATGTTTGGATGAATCATGCAATAAGTAAGCGTTTCTTTGTTTCTGATTTAAATTACATTGAAATCTGAACTATTATATCATATTTCTGAGAATTTGAAATGTAATGTGTGGTTACACTCGTAAATATGTCCATTATTGTACCGACATTTTGGTTGAATTGTACCTCAATATGTAGGTATTTTACGGTCACGGTTTCTTCGAGTAATTACTAGAAGTCAATGCTTAGTTAACGTTATTAAAATAATTAATTTAAATTTGATTTATGTTAACGAATACAACTGCTTATTTGAAAACAATATATCTAATATTATGGAACATGACTCGGAATTTTTAACTGTGCATACGCGTCAAATAACAGTTATTTTCTATTTGCTATTCGATGTATTAATTAATTGGTGAATAATTAAAGTCTGTGAAATGTAAAATTTGTTTGTTGCAAGCGAATATGAGGTCTGAGGATAAAAGTTTTGTTAAATCTTTCGGTACAGATAATTTTGTTTAAAACTATCATTTTGTTTATTTCTTGTAAGTATTTCCTCCCTTTTTATTCCTTTATTCCCATAAAATTTATCTTTGCAATAGCTGTTCTATACCGGAAAAATTACAGTTTACGAAAATGGTATAACAAAGACTCAAAAATTGCTTTCCAAGACGCTTGATGTCAGTATATATAAGTTGGGACATACATTATATTATTATGTTATCCACGCTGTTTCGCAAAACTATATGATAAATGTATTAAACGGGTTTTTATTGTAATAACTAAGACCTAGAATTATAAAGCAATGCTTGGCATTCCAGTATGCTCGTTATCCTGAGACATAAGATATTAAGTCTTAATATGTCCAATAGTTACTCTTGTTACAATGTCCTTTAAATAGAAACACAAATGTGCATTAACACTTTTGTTTGGTGGGAGAAATAGACAGCAGTTACAACTAGTAAAGTCGGTATGGGAACTGTTTGCAAGTTAGATAAACATGATCAAGAGAGAAACAAAAAAACTCATTTCTTTAATCATTAATCAAATTTCTTTAATCGAACAAAAGCGTTCTGTGTTGTACGAATTAGAATAAAACATTAAGTCCACCAAATGCAGTTGATCTTTAATCTAAACTTTCAGTATGTTTTGAATAAACAACCGGAAAACTGTTATCGACTTTTCGACTCGTATTTATGATTGCATAACACAAACAATGGAATTTAAACAAAATGTTTAATATACAGCGTAGTGCGCAAAATGTTTGAAAGTACTTTGGCATTTGACATGAAAAATGTATTTAATACAAACAGTGCGCAGTTTATTTGTGTTCAATTCAATATTAATTCAAGAAAATATTCGTATATGTATTATGTAGTAATTATATATTAAGCAATGAAACGTGTTAGCTGCGTATATAGGCGTTTACTTTATAATTATTTTTTTTGTATTTTACTCATATGATACAGAACGAAATTAACTTTTGGCTGTTTAAACTACCAATGAAGAAAACAGGTAAAAAATAAACGAAAAAAAAATTTTGGATAGATGGTAAACTACTTCACTGAACAGGGGGCAAACAGGACTGATTCAAAGAAACTATACCTATGATGGATGAAGCCTACGAGTTTCTATAAAAAAGAGCCTAGGTTTATATGAAAAAGAAAATGTACTTGTTTAATTATTATTAAATAATTTTCGTCTTATATCACATACTGTTGTTATTTTTCCGTTAATAATATTTTGACTGTTTCCACCAGCAATGATGATGCCTTTTTCAATAAGTCATCGGTTGACACATTGTTCGCTACGCAAGGCTTTCACTCGATTGAAGAAAGTTCACATTTATATTATCTCGTAGGGTCGTAAGAATTTATGTACGCGTATTAAATGGTAGGTGTTTATTGCAGCTCGTTGGGAGTTATCTGGGATTTTGGGTCACACCGAGCGTAAATCATAGGTGTCTACTTAAAGGCTGGCGTATTTATCAGAGGGACTTAATTAAACCAAAGGCAACGTACAGTGAGGAGGAGCCTTAACTTTCAACCGGCGCCGTCGTAAATAATCTATATTTTATTGATAAGACCCTTGGACACTTTCGGAAACATACGAAAAATGTTACTTTGTCAAACATAAATAATCTTTTTATGACGAGAAGCGTAGGTAAAGGCTCAAGGATTTATAAGCAATAAATATTTTACGACATGAATTAATATTCCGATCGTTTTCCGTGACGTTGTTTTTATGACTTATCATTTTTGTGGCGCGACGCGGTGGAGTGGAAGGCGCAAGCGCAGCTTTTAAACACGCTTGAAATATTGGCCGAACTGAGTATAAAATTGGAATCGCCATAAAAATGCTTTTAACAAACATTATTTATTATCTTAAATATTAAATTAATTCATTTGGCTATCTACCATTATATCAGCCAATAAATGTTTCATATTACTATTTAGTTGTTTGAATAATATTACGAGTGGTTCGTCGTGGACACGTGTGTGAAACACTTCTCCATCTGTGTGGGTCTAATTAACATATTTACTTGATATTTATGCTAAAATAGAAAAAGTGTTTATGACAAATCTTTTGAGCAAAACGAACTGTTGAAAACTAGATGAGTTATAAAGTATTACTGATTAAATTAATATATATTTATGTGAAATCTTTAAAGAATTGGAGCCATTTAAAGGCCACTGAAAAAATGTTAATGTATTTATAGGTATGCATGTTATTTACCGGCAGCAACAAAGTAGCGCTCAAGATAATATTAAATAACTTATTTAACGCAAATGAACACCAAAATTATTTTCAAATTCACACTTCAGACGATTGTGTCGTGGCAAAACGTTCGTAATTAAGTTTAACTATAAATACTTCGAATATATATTTAAAGGTATATAAAGATTCTTGAAAAACAGAAAGCGATGGAATAAAATCATTTAACGATTTCTAATTAGTGTCAATAAACAACATATATGTGATGTGTCATAACGCGTTGCATCATCTCGTTTGAACACACCTCGTGGAAGAAATTCTTGTGGTCTTTGGAAGTCGCCGGTATCGGGGACGAGAGCTCACTGACAGCACTAAAATGACAGACACTTAAATGTTGCAAAAGAAAAGGGCGTTAAAAATGAATACAATTACGCAAAAAACTGTTAAAGGGACGCGAGAATATAATTTCGTTTATCGCTCACCGAATGTTGTTCTCTTAAAATTTAATTTCATGTGATAAAATTGCATAATGACGTTTCAAATTTAATTTCAAAGCCATAGAAAATTTTGAAAACATATTTAATATCCTCATCAATTAAAATGTCAATGTGTTAATTAAGATTATGGCGGGGCCTTCATAATTAATATAGTTTTAAGCACATTTTTATTTGTTCTGTGCATCAAATTAACGTTTAATTACTTAAAGACAAACTCAAATTTTATTTCATGCTGATATGACGAAAAGTAACTGATTACATTATTCAATTTTATTCCTTATTATTCATCAAATAGCATCCCGTTTCGTTTGAAATAGAGTGTTAATTAAGCATTTAATAATAACTTTCGGTCATCGTAAATCAATTCAATATTTAGTGGATGTGAGATAATGTCTATATCATTGAAGCGTTGCGGCAGTGAGTGTCGATGTGAGTCGGTGAGTGTCGATGAGTGTCAGCGAGTGCAAGGCGCATTCACTTTACATAGGGTATCAAGGTTTTGAGTAAATCACAACAGACGGGCCTACAAGTTTGCGTAGATCGTCAATTACGAGCGATGTCGGCAACAACTCGGATGCGACGGAACACAACGGCTAAAACTAATGCGAACTAGAGCCGACTAGCGACTTGTAATTACTGCCTGCAAAATTAATGCACTGAAACTTGGATGAAATGAAACCGGCGCTTGTCGATGTCTCCGGTTTTAAACTTAGAAATGGAAGCATTGTTCATTTCACTGCTTTTATTACTCGAATACATATGTTTACACACAATAGTAATGCCCGTTCAATATAATACTGATTTACATTTACTGTACCTAAAGAGCAGTCAATACTCTGTAACCATGTACAGCGTAGCGGTTCGCTACTTCAAACTATAATTTATCTATATTTAAAACATTTTATTGTCAATGGATTTCTTCAGATGTAGTGAAAATTAGTGGAAATGTCGTAAACACGTATCCCTCGCTATTTGTGTAACAATAAAGTATGAACTGGCCAAAAGCCAAAGATACTCAATCTGTGGCTCGACTATCCGTGTGAATGTTACTATTACATGATAGCCGTTCCGCGGCCTTGCGCGTACCGTAATGGATTACAAAACAATGCTCGGGTAATGTCAGTGGTGGAGGCGGCACATACCTTGGTGGAGAAGCCGCGGTCGCAGATGGTGCACTTGAAGGGCCGCTCCTTGGTGTGGCTGCGGTAATGTATCTCGAGAGCCGAGTTGCAGGCGAACGTTTTATAGCAGATGCTACACGTAGTGTTGCCGCGCACTGCACACAAACAAATGTCCGCTTCAATATCGGTTCAATGTCACCAAATTGTAGTTTTATTGGAACGCACGATTACACTGTTAAACTGATAATGATCAATATCTTGAAGAGTTAATGTTTCTATGGCTTTCGACGTGTATTCGGGCGCCCGATGGATAATTATCAGATAGCTGAACGGGATCAATGCAAGGATGTGGGTGTGCGGGCGACCGGGGCGGACGAATATATAAGAGCCCGCTAGCGCATACCTGCGGGAGGGAACGCGAGTCCTAGTGGGCTGAAGGGTGATCCTCCGAGAGCACCGAGCGCGGCGAGAGGCGCGGGTGGCGAAGGCAGCGGCGAGTGTTGCGGCAGCCTGGGCGGCGTCGACGGCGTTGACATCGTTGGAGACGGAGGCGAGGCTCGCGCGCTCCGCCCGCTCTCCGAACCTGTCGCCGATGGGAGGGAAGCCGTTGTTGTGATAGTTTTTATTTCGCTTTCGGACGCCGAGGCGCAGACGGAGAGCGGCGAAGTTCGACGATCCTTCATGTCTGAGTCGTCGTCGAACTCCCGAATGGCGGGCTCGCGCTCGTCCCGGCCGCTCTCATCGTCGGTCCCGCGGGAGTCCGCCCGTCGGTCGCCGGGAGTGGTCGGAGTGGGGAATGTCGGAGGAGGAATGGGACGGTAAGGAGGATAATCACCGAACTCTGATCTGTCACTCAATGATGGATAACTGTCCGTTTCGGTGCCCCGCGGCGACTGGCTGTATGGTAAGTTTATATGTTCGCCAGTGTGCAGCCGCACGTGTTGGTGCAACATAGTGGGATCAGAGAACTTTCTATGACACACGGGGCACTGATGTAACATTTGTATTGGCGGTTTTATCCGGTGGACGCCCATGTGAGTCTTTAAATTACCTTTAGTGGTGAACGCGCGGCCGCACAGTTTGCAGCGGAATGGTCTCTCACCGGTGTGGGTTCGATAATGCATTTGTAATGCGCTTTTGCACGACAGAACGCGATGACATACTATGCACTCATTGGGGTCGGACAGTTTGTTGTCTATGTTATCTACTAATTGTTGTAATTTCGCTGTTTCTGATGTTTTAGTTATTTCAATTAAACTTTCCCACGAATTATCATTGCTACCTGGACGAGGTAATAGCGAATTATAAAAGACCGGGTCGCGCGTCACATCTACATCGACCATATTGTGAGCGGTGTTGTGGAAGGGGGTTAAACTCCCCGAGGATATACTGCTGGGCGGGGAGTGTGGGAATAAAGGATATGTAGGAAGCGTACGAAGTCCCGTCGCTATTGAAATTGGTCCAGATATCGGTGAATTCTTACTTGAGAGATTTTCCGGTTGGTCGGGATCGGGCTTCACATGTGGACTCTCTCTGCCGATTTGGTCTTCATTACTATATTTTGAGTCCATACTGCAGTCATCATAGGGAGACGTGGAAGGGTAGCGTTCGTGTTCTGTGTCCTGGGCAGCATCATTTTCATCAGGCTCGCGTTTTGGCGAAACGCGATCGGCGTCTTCGAAACTAGACTCTCGCAGACTTTCTTCATCTTGTGGCTCAGACTTGAAGACATCGGGCGCGGACCGAGAAGGGCTTGGCGCAGATGGTTTACTGAGATCGGCTGGAACGTCTTGTTCTTCTCGCATAGTGAAAAGTGGGTGAGGTGGTAAGGGCTTGTCTCCGAGAGGACGAGGTGGTAATAAGTCGTGATGTGGCGGTCTGTACAACGGCAAGCTTGGCGGAAAAGGAGCTGGCGCACCCGGAGGAAACTGAAGCGGATGGGGCGGCATCCCGGGGATAGGTCCCGGCGATAATTGTGCTAATAACGGAGGGTGATATTTGTCCAAATGTTCTGGCACTGGATTTGGATTCATCTTCACGTGAGGGAACTTTGCTGTGTGTCTTTGGAAATGAACTTTGAGATTTCCTTTGGTGGTAAATCGTGATCCACAAACGTTACATTTAAAAGGTCTTTCACCTGTGTGTGAACGAATGTGGATTTGCAGCGCCGAGTCGCTTCCGAAAACTTTTCCACAGTATCGGCATCGGTGCTTGAAAAAGGGTTCGTTTCGCCCTCCAGACTTTCCGTCGTACGGTGACATCTTTCCAGATTTACGGAAGGCGAGTTCATCGGCAAGGTTATTCGCTAATAAACCTTGTGACGCATTGTCCAGCACTTCTTGAGCTCGTTTTTGTAACATTTCAAGCGTGTTAGGCTCATTGAGGGACGGCGGTGGATCATTATTTGTGATGATCGAAGAGGCTAATGATGACGATATGGAACTATAAGGCGGGTGGGTCATCATTGGGGGAGAGGAGGTCGGGATTTTAGGAACGGAGATGGGTTCCGCTTTTGGCGTAAGATGCGAATGAGTCGACGGCAAGCTTTGGCTGGTGGGAGGAGTGGGTGCAACAGGAGTGGGCTCCCGTGGCGGACGAGGCGGCGACGGTGATCGAGCGGGAGGCGCCGGAGTAGTCGGCTCGGGCTCACTCGGAGGTGGGCTCTGTTGATGATCTTCTTTCCGTCGCGACAGCGAAAGTTGGTTTTGTAATTGGCGTATGAGCTGCAGTTGGAAAACTTGTTGATGTTGCAGCGTGAATAGTGTACTCTGGAGTACGGCAAGTTCGTGCAAAGCTGCTTCGTTGTCAGTGTTGTTAGCCAAAGCAGTTGCTGCGAATTGGGCTACGGCCACCTTAGTATTTTGCAAAGCCTCGAGAGTGACATGGCCGGCGACAGGAAAAGGAAGTCCGACTGGAGGTACGTCGGCTTCAGGCACTTCGGCCTCGCCATCTTCGAGGCTGTTGTTATTTTCAGCATCTTGTCTGTGCCGTCGTACTTGTTCTAGCCGTTTGTTGGGACCGTCCATTTCTTCGTCGCCTGAGACGACCATTTCCTCGGGATCAGAATGCATCCTTTCTTCACCCATCTGCATTGCTTTCTCGTCGCACAGACGCTTGTGGTAAAGGAATTCATGGAGATTCTCGAATTGTTCCTGGCAGCGAGGACACATGTGCGCCTCCGGCCGGTCCCTGGTTTCGTCGGAGGCATTGTTTATATCTTCTTCGGAGCACGATCCGGAACTTTCACCTAAAACAATAACATTTAATATGAGCGTTGCATTGTTTAAAAGATGTGGTTTATATGTGTTTGTGTGTGTGTGTGTTGAATTATTTGTATTTCTTGTATAAACTACGGTATAATGTTATTTGCTGTTTCGTTACATTAATCGCTTCTTTCCACTCGTGTGTATTGAAATAACGGCTTTCCAATTAAAATATTTAATACGCTGTTTTTATTCGGCTTGAAATTATCTCCGCTCGTGTTACGTGACGCGTTGGGTATAGGAATCCGAACGAATACCGCATTCTGTGCATGGCACTCCTTGAATCTTGATACTCTGCATAGTCTGTCGTTGCACATACGATTTGAGCACACATGCAATATATACACGCGGAAATATCTTGTATCCTTTTTAATTTAATTGTTGAAAGAAATAGGACATAAAGATTTAATATTTTATTGAGTACGTTTAGATAAATATGTGACATTTATGTTATAACCAAAAAGTTACGTTCACCTGTGCTATCCGGTACAGTAATATAGATAGCTGCAATTCCCGTTTGCAGCTAAAATATGCTTATTTTAATCAATTCAAATTTATTTAATTATAATATCAAAAACCATTTCGATTTACTACGTTACTACTGCGATAACAAAGTACAAAACTGAGTATCGTCTACTCGACAATAGATGTCGCTGATCGCGCAGTTTTAAATAAAGCGATACTTACACGACGACAAACTCTATTCTTTATTATGTTTAGAATCCTATTATTTCTTTGTCCTTTTTATGTTTTCTGGTTCGTGTACATTATTTTCGGAGTATTTCGCGAGGGCGTGCGTTATTTCTATACCAGTATGTAGGGCTTAGGTTACAGAACACCCACATAGTTCCAGTCATTCTAGAGTTCCCATATATAAGGGAATTTGAATCTTTATTTCATGCTTTTAGTAAATATTTGTTGAACAAAATTAAGACTCAAAGGGAATTTTACGCGAGTGTTGTATTACACAACGAAATAATATTAATAAGTTTTATTGGAACCGTATATGGGCCTAAAAATATTTATAATACATTTATAAAAATCGTTATATAAATTCTTACAATAATAAGAATTTGTGAGTGAATTTCTGATTTTAGAATTGTGTTTTGCTTGACATATGAAACATTCATCCCTTATCGAATCTATATATTAGTTTTGCACAATTTGGATGGCTCTAGAGCCACTCTGCCTGCCCCTCTAAGATATGGACTTAAACATATAAACTAAATGTGTAAAACTTTGTTATTACAAAATACGATTCTTTTATCTCTTCAAATTGGCATAATTTATTTTATATTTTTAACAAATCAGATAAATATCCGTACTTGTATGCAAATTGGGACGTTTTTGATGGCTCTATTACATCGTGTAGCCTTTGTATTTAATGTAAGTATGGCGAAGTAGGTGAACAATTATTTAAATGTGTATATGTGGGTGGTTAAACGGCAGTGTATACTTGGTATATTTATGTTTTACTTTTCTATTTATATTTTCGCTAGACATTTCGTAGAAAGGCGTCTCTTCCTTTCAATTTATCTCTACGTAAGGTTTTTTCGCTCGAATAGGTCTTTTCATCGCCTACACTCTAGACATTCTAACATATAGTCTTTTAATGTTCTTTTAAGCCCATTTCGTGGTAATTTGGGTGACAATTTAGGTTCCTATCTATAATTTAAAGATGGTATAATGAATGCAAGTACTAAGGACACGTCAATGATTTTACAATTACATAAATATTAATACGGTGATTATTTCTTTAGGAAACATTTTGTGCTTTAAATTAATGAAATATTATGAAGCCAAATGCCAAAGCAAAGTAAGTTGCGTTGGGGTAACACCGTAGTAGTAATGGGTAAAAAGGGGTAAAAACGTTAACTTATATATTTATATAAGTTTACGTTCTTGTCCCCTTCATCCTTGTATTACGATGTTACCTTACTGGAATATCACAGTATCGTTAATATACCAGGTTTTAAGATGACAAATATGAGATGCCGTGTATTATAGGTAATCATAGTTAGGGGAGGGCGAAATATTATCATACTATATTATTGAGAGGAAAAATGTTGATAGCGGTAGCAACCAATATCTTTTTAAGAATATGAATAAATATTTACAGCTCTATTCATAAACGGATTTGAAACCTTTTTTAGCTGTCTAAAGTTATGTCCCTTAGTGTGGCTTTTTTATAGATTTTTTTTAACATATTTTGAATGAAGAAGACAAAACTTTTGATAACCAAAATAGGTACCAAAACTATCTGAATAAGCCCGTTAATGTTACAAACATTAAAAATAAATAAAAAATATCCTAATGAAAGGAGGTTAATATCAATTTCGGAAACGATTCTTATAACGTAATATTTTTTGATATTCGGTAGAATTCGAGAAATGAAAAATAAATTACAATATTAACATTTTTATTGAGTAGGTAATAGACCATCTGATTTTTTTGGTTATAAATGAATGATTAACGTGTCGTTGCAAAAATTCGCACTTTAGCGAAACTAGTTAAGTTTTAAATGTTCGAAAGAAATTAATGTTGACATATCGCTCTTGTATGCTTAATAATTGTTTTTAATGGCTGCATGTCCAACCTAAAAATATACCCTGAATTAAAATACCGAAATTAATATAAATCATTCAACTTTATTTATTATATTTTCTGTATAAGTCATATGAACCAATTTAATATATTTATTTTTGTTATTAAGCTGTCATTTTGTTATTTAGTGCATTCTGAAACAGGTCATTACTTCATAATTGGTTAAAAATAAGACTAGAGGCAAAGTTACTTTTGGTTTCTTTAACATTCTGCTGATTTCTTTAACATTTAGTCAATATTTGTATCATAAAAGATTTAACTCTAAGTGAGTTTAGAATATAATATTGAGCTCTACAACAAAATATTTCACCCGTAACATTTGCCTAAACTATTTTCGGTTCCAAACGATATTTCATACAAATTACGCAATAGTTCATACTAGCAAAAGTAAATTTGTTTCAAATGTATTTGCGGTAATATCAAAATGTTGTGAGAGGTGACACTAGGGCCAACGTACTCACAATACAGACCATGAGATCAATTTAATTGGAACTAACAGAAAGCGGACTTTACAATTTACACTAATAACACAACTTATTGACATAAATAAAGCTTGTGGTTTTTATTATATTGTTGGTATACTATTACATATCAATGTATTGAAAGTATTGATAATAGAGCTAAAAATAATTATGTTCTGAGAATATGTCCTTTCGTCATTATCATCCGCCTCTGCTGGAAATAGGCCTCTCCCAAGTGCCATAGATCCCAGTCTGCTGTTTATACATCCTTTTTGTTGATTTAATATATTTCAAAGTGAACACAAAGTATAAAGTATTTTTGTGATACAACTTTTAAACAATGAATGCAAAAGAAACTCGAAAATACAGAGATTACCGAGCGAATCAAAACAAAGTAGATAATCCCAAATTGCAATTGCCTCGCATTTAGTTATATGTGTTTATGTTTTCTTAATATCCTTATTTGTAAGAGAATCTCAAAACCGCATTTAAATTGGAAACAATAATGTATGCGCGAGATAAAAGAATATTTGAAAGTGTTCCGCGTTGCCGTTTCGGCGTGCAAATAGCCGTAATTGTCGACCTCAGATAAGGGGGGCATTGAAAGAAGAAACAGGAAAACTGAACTTGTCCCGACCGCGTCGCGACAGGTGCATGCTCCGACGTAGGCCTATGGACGTTATCAACGTTTTAGATACCAAACTCATTTTCTCACCACACAGCACCGATTCACTTCCCATATTATGCACTTATGAATATTATCTCTAAACGATTTAGAAATTTTCATCTGGCCCAAATACCTATACTGGGCCTATTATTAGACGATAAATAAAAAAAACATCTAAAATAGCTTGTATAAATTATCTTATCACGTTCATTAGACTTTCACCGATGTTATATTTAAAACATTTTTATGTTTTATTATGCATCCACCTGTGTCGTTTGACGCGTTCGCTTCAAACCCTTAAAATGGCTAAAAGATTTTTTGTGAAGCGGTTATGATGTTTGGAAACGTTTAAGCGATACAAAACGTTGATATAATCCGGGATAATGTTGCGGCGGGGGATTAAACAACTCATTTGTAGCGAGATGCCGGTTATATTTGTAAGGAGAAGGATTAGTGGTGTTTGTGTTGTGGAAGGAGCTTTCTGTCGGTTGGCACCGGCCGGCATCATTTTATCTGCGATGGGCGGTCGCGCGCCGCTTGCCGCCGACTTACGCAGAAACTCTTTTGTCGCTTTCAAAAACGTCATTATCCTAAATATTGTGGCCACGTAACAATACCCAACCAATATTGTCCAACTTTAGAAAAAAAATCAAATGAAGGAAAATAAATTACACTTTTATTTTTTTGGTTTGTTACTCAATTTCTGCTATGGGTAAAAGTTTTCGCGTATAATACTCGCTAGAATTACTTATTTCTTTTGTTATGAAGGACAAGTGTGGTAAATAGAAACGGCATTGTAAAATTAAATAGGTGTTCAATGAGTAAGTGAGCGCTGTTAACGAAAACGCCATTAAAATATTTGGATTTATAGTTGAGAATGGGTGTTAATTAATCCACTAACAGAAAGTCAATAATTTATACGTCAAGTGTAATTATTATTCATCATTCAAGGTAAATGAACGCCGGTACACACATATCAATCTTTTATTTTAGTCCGAATTAGAACCGGCTCGGACATTTAACGAGTTTTGTTTTTAATTTATTAGCCGAACAAACAAACAGTGAATATATATTTCATAATAATATGAATAGGTGGGTTATTTGAATCGTTAGCAGATAAAATGACCATAATAAATATTTTATAGAGCACTCATAAAACCAGCGTTGAGATAAAGCGACCTGTCTCGCGCCCATTATACTAACGATTGACAGTCGTTCCTCCAAATATAAGCATTCTTACTTCATAATACCGCATACTTTAAACTGGGCAGCTATCTACTTATACAATATCTATATACTTAAAAACAACTTAATAACACCTATAAATATATGTAATTACTTATTGGTAACATATGATAGCAATACCAGGAATTAGAAATGAGAGGACAGGTTATTTCAAAAACTCATAAATATTTTTGTAGTTTGACTATGTAATGTTGACAAGGAAGTACGGAAAATGTCTTTCACGGAACTGAAACTTGGACCTAAAACACAAACGGAAGCGACCGGGGCAATAATGTGGCAACTAACGACTGTCATGTTCCTCGATACTGCACCGTAATATTAAGAGTCTATTCGAAATTTTATTTCAATATTAACATTTTTATATTAATTTATTTAACACTTAGTTTTATGGCTGATTTAATGAAATGCTTTTAAATTTAAAGCCGATTGATTATGTTTCAAGTTGGATCTTTAAATATCAACGGTTGTAGTTTTTGTATTGTACAAAAACATCGTTGCTAACACGGTTCAATGTGAATTAAATTTCTATAAGAAAGCCGTCACCCTTCCCTTAGCGCATTGAGGTAGGTAAGTTAAGTTTCCATATCGATCCTTAGTTTCAACTTTACAGATAAACCAACGGTAATTCAAAGATAAATATAGGCACGGTTAGTCACAATAGTAATTTTATCTTTAAAAAACCGCTCGGCTTCAATAAAAAAAGCTCATGAGTGCATTTTTTCCAAGAGCACGAGAAAGTTTTCTAAAATTTTCACCAATAAAAACTAATATGAAAATATTATAAAATAATGTCTAATATCTATTTGATAGTGTTGCAGCATTATTTTATTATTTTTTGCTGTCACTATTATGCATAAAGAGCAAATAATTATTTTCTACAATGCGTATCTTTATTTTAAATAGAACATTATTATAAGTGCGTAAACGGGCAAGGCATTAATCCGACCAAATTTGAAAATTTGCGGCCACAATTACCATTTACATTTTGTAAGTATTTTTATTCTTCGTTGCCTAATGACAACTTTAGCAATTTTAAAAACTAAGTAACATTTATTATGAATTTGAAATTCAACAAATACTTAATTAATGAACTTGCGCTACACAAAACTATGACGAGGAAAATTATAAGCTCGTTATTGCCGATTCCTTTTACACAGTCGTTTTGTAGTTGAAATAAAAAATTTGTTCACAGTACCTTAATGATTTCGTGCCCTGATCAACTTTTTATTTTAATGGTGAATATTCACTGCACTGTTTACTCACCGCCACGGTGACGTTTTTTAGTGCTCACTTTGTGGTGTATGGCGTACTTTATCGTCGCGAATTGTATCATTGCGAGTGCGGGGGTGGATCGCGGCCGGACGGGTGTTGCGGAAGAACAACAAGAACGAGGGTATGCCGCGGTGCGGGTTCACATTCGCGGTTCCTGGCACGGGTGTGTGGCGAGTGGTGATGTGGTGATGTCGTGGACAGTGGAGCAGTAAGTACCGATGGAGACGCGGCGGACGCAGGCGGGCTTGACGCGCGGCATGGTGGAGCGCGCCGGGTTCAGAGCGAGCGCATGCTGTGTAGCAGGCGGCAGGCGGCGGGTGGCGGCGAGCACTAGTGTCGCGGCTGGCGGCGCGGGCTCGGAGGCGGCGGGTGCACTCGCGCGCGCGGAGCCTCTACTCGGCTCGGTCGAAGTGTGGTGTGAGCGGACGCGGCGTGGCACCGGGCGCACCGCTCGCCATCTGAAGCGGGACTGAGCGCGAGGCGGCGGCGGGCGGCGGGCGGCGAGCGCGCGCGCGCACCAGGTACACAGTTATGACAGGGAGGCGGGGCCGCGCCCGGCTCATAAATCAAACTTCGCCCATTCGCACGCGCCACGCTCACCCCCTCCTCCATATTCCATATTCGGGGCGGGGCATATTTTCATAATCATAACGCCTCATATTCATAAGCGACATGTGGCGAGTGTCGCGGCCGGGCGCGAGTGCGGCGCGAGTGCGAGGCGGCGGGAGGTGGGCGGCGCTGACGCCCGCTAGATGGCGGGTGCCGCGCGCCCCGCGAAGCCTCCCACATGCACTAATTGAACGTGTGCACGTCATAACTTTTTGTTTGTATTACATAAATTATTAAAATGGAACGCTTAATTGCTATCTGATAAGCTTTTGTTAATTGATTTTTGTCATGGTCGGTATTCGGTTTAATTGTTCTGCAGGTATAATTGCAATAAAAATAACGATCGCAGAAATCAAAAATAATTTATTATTAAGTGGGTTGAGAATTTAAAATTAAGCACACCGATTGTTGAAGACAAAACTTGCGATAAAAGTTTCGAAATGTCATGAGATATGATGGTTTTTTTCTATGGAGGGTCACAACATTTAGTTTTTTTAATGATTGTTAGTTCTTGCTGACTACTCAAGATTAGTCTCAGCTTGACACCATCTGCCATTTAGAGAATCATATCCTTTTATCCTTCTGTTAAATTGAAGAACTTAACTTATTTAATAGGTATAAAAAAGGAGGTGATTGGCAATACGAAGCCGATATTTGGGTACAGTCAACGACAACTTACCTTTTTCTTAATTATGTTTGATTTCATTTAATTCATGGTCATGTAGGCAGTCCTATGACAGTTAAGTTTTTTTTTAATAATATTCGTAGCATCTCTTACCACTTGCCTTCGTAACTTGTTCTGCTACAGTGTTTTTTAAAATCTAAATTGATTATGCATTTTTTCGAACTCAGATCCTGTTACATCTTAGGATGAGTTTAATCTCGAAGACCTGTGGATGTTATTATTGGGATTGCTGCCTACCCTTTTCAGCATACATGCATGCAGGCATAATGGCATGTATGTGTGTAAAAGCTTTATTACTTACTTTAACTTGGCCTTTAAAACTCAGATTGGGAATACTAGATCACACGGAGATTATCTTTCCAAGATAGGGTAAAAGCCGGATAGTTGCCTCGAACGGATACATGCCTCAGTTTCAAATGCTCTATGTTAGACGTATTGACAGAGTTTCTTTTTGATCATAATTAAAAGCGGCCCCCGCGCAGGCCTCGGTGCTGCATAAGCAGTTGAAGTAGGCGCACTTATTTTGTCCGTGTATGAAAAAATCTTCCGCGGTGATACTTTGACGAGCGCCAGAATTATATTGGTAAGTAATCTCCGTTAAATATTTTTATAACTGATTGCGATTTCAGTCAAAAATATATTACTTTGAATGCATTAGAGTTTAAATTAAACTGTTTATTAGGTTTTATTGTTAAATATGTTTTATTTATTTCGTAAATAAAAAGGGCAAGTATCCGTATCAAATCGGATAGTTGCCCTACTGTCTTTTGCGGATTGTTGCCCTGCGGTAACTATCTGTAACTATACGTTTTTAACAAGCAAGGACAGATTTTTTTCTTAGTTATTTTTTTCATTTGTTTTTACTATTTTTTCTAGGTGATTTTTATTTGGTTTTACTAAAGTTTATGTTAAATAAAATACATACTCAACAGCAAAATGCCTCGCAAGTATAAACGAAAGCCAGGCGTGGTGCCGCGCCACATCAACTGGACAGAAGATAGTTTAACACTTGCGTTCGAAGAACTAATTAAAAAACAAAAAAGATTCACTGATTGTGTTCAGAAATTTGTATTGGCGACTTAAAATCAGGCTATATTTTGTAAATCCATTAATCTTCTTATGTTTTTCATTTTTCCTGGGAACAGAATGTATGTGGGTACAAAAATACATTTTCTTTTAATTTGAACATACAACACTGGTGGTAGGTCTCTCATATGTGAGAGGCCATCTGGGTAGGTACCACCGCAATGTCTATTTCTCCCGTGAAACAACACTGCGGAAGTGCACTGTTGTGTTTCGGATTGAAGGACATTGTAGCCAGAGTAACTACTGGACATATTGAGACTTAACATCTTATGTCTCAGGATGGCGAGCGCAGTGGAATGCCAAGCATTGCTTTGTAATTCAAGGTTTTTGGTTTTGCTACTGTTCATGAGCGGTCGAATCGCATCTATTTTCAAAATAAATAATAACATTACATTTTTATTTTGGACACTTATATACTATTTTGGAGTCTATTATTGTTATAATTTTATAATTTTAATTTAACTTTAATCGATACTTAATAAAAGATTGTATTTAATAATAAAAACTGATTATTTAAATGAATATAAGTTCATTTTTATTTGAAAACAATACAGACGGGCATCTATCCTCACATTGGGCAAGTATCCCTCCCAACCATTTTTAACGTTAGGCTAGTATCCGCTATAGTAGGCAACTATCCTCTTTTTTAGAGGTCATTTTAAACTGGATTTACTTAAAATTTATAATATTTATAATTTTTTTATTGATAGGGTATGTTAGAAGATGAATGAACTATGTTTGAGAATACAGTTTGAATAAAAAATGTATTGATACATATTTTTTAAAGGAGCTTTTTAAAAAGTGTGGCAACTATCCGGCTTTTACCCTATATCCTGTCATAAATAATGTAGATTTTGATATTTTGAGGAATATTTTATGACATTTCTAGTTAGACTATTTACAAGTTTCTTCAATTTTCAAGTAGGTAACTGATCTTTAAGGAACCGAATAATGTATTGTATCTTCTATAAATTAGTGGATCACATTTAAGGCTCATTTTATTTTCCACACACATGCATGATATTGATGAAATCTTTAAAACGTAACCTTTATTTTGTACTAAAATACATTTATACATATGGCCGTTTACATCCATGAAGGGTTAATGGTACTCGTTTCAAATTTACTAGTGCCACTAGCGCTAAAAATAATTCGCAAAAATATGTTATTTTTAGATGTGATCCGCACCCATAAATATGGATTGACCTTTATGATGTAAACATTTATATTATATAAATGCCACGTATATCCGCTTAGAAACTACAAATTTCCCATTAATATATGTATGCAATATGATATAGGGTCCACCTCTCGGGACCTATTCAGATTTAGAAAGATAAGCATTGACAATATAATGTAGCTAGCTTAATGACAACTTACCTAATAATCCATTCTTAGTGTCTTTACTTTACTTGTACTTAATATTTTGCAAAAATATTAGTCACAAATTCTCAACTATTCCCAAAAAACATCCAGTATTACTTGTGTTTTAATTTCCGACATCCAATATCTGGCAAACCTCATTTGACCGCGTGACCTTATTCCAATACTTTAAACTCGCGCAACAGTCCCCTTGTATCACTTCTGCACCCGCCTGTACTCAAATAGGCGGCAAAACAAAAAATCATTCTAATTTCAAATACCAAACGTGTTTTGACGTTTTACATAAATCATTGTACAGATAAAACGTTCGTTGGATGTGTATCCAATCCTACCACACTGACATCCGTAACTAGATCCATTCATATAGAACGATTTTAATTTCTGAAACAAATTTACGAGGAGTCGTTATGAAAAAGCGGAGGTCGGGAGCCATGTCAATCGTATTGTGTGCTTTAAATTAAATATAACGAATACGTGTGAGTGGCTCCCGGGCCGACGGGATCCAATATTAATGTGATAGGAAGCAATTTGGACGATTCTGCCAGTCATCGGGCCGGCTCGCATCGGCTAAGCATCGGATACGTATTCCTCCGTGTCATTTGCCATTGATTTACACATGGTGAACTATTCATTTTTATTAATGTTACACCAAATTTGTTTTCGGAACCTATTTCGACGATTCGTTCCAATTTATTGATCTCGCAACTAATTTTTACGGTGGCGCAGTGAAAAAATACATGAAATATGATTTCTCAATTTGAAATGTAATCTGCCAGATTTCGAATTTGGAAATTCAAGCTGTTCAAATCATAGAATCAAATTACTTTTTTTAATTCTATATTTAAATATTTCGTTTATAAATTTTAAATCATAAAGTAAAACATAAATTATTCAAAATAAAAAATACATTACAGTATTCTTCATTCATAATATAGAAAAAAGAAACGCCGGTTCATCTATAGAAGCTCGTCACGTACAACAGGTAGGTAGCTGTGAACCAAGTGACCTTTTCAAGGCCACCAACGGAGAATGTTTACTGCAAAAGAGTTCACGTGAAATCTACTCCGTGCGACCCAATTTCTAATTACATACTTTTATTTTTAAATGCTATTAGATTATGCAATACTTTCCATTCAGGTACAATTTTGTATATATTTCATTGCATTTTTAAGAGTTGTAGAGTCATGTTGTAGGCTCTTTGGACATTTATTAGTTAAAAATTCTGAGATCCAATGGCAACGCTAACACATAAAAGGATCTGTCCAGTAACAACACATTTGTAGGGTATTAATATATTAGTGTCGATTAGTAATCATTTGCTGTGTCTTGACCCTTATCTGTCAATTCTAAAATGTATGCAGTTTGATTGGGATTAGGGTTACCCAAGTTTGTGGGTGTAATAGGCGGTGATCACCATCAGTTGAGTTAAACGTTAGTCGCATACCATAAAAATAGCATAAATATGTTAATTGAACAATTCATTGATACCCATACCCCTGTCCATTAAGCAGTGTAGGCAGCGAAATAACTGAATCAATTTTAATTAACTAGCAGCACACGATCGCAGTTTTTATACAACCAGTCACATAAATAACTTTGAATATTCATTTACGCGAGAACACCTCTCCCTTTCATGGCGATGAATTCTGTACTGTGTACCCACACTGCACGTCCAGACTACTGAGTACTGACTACATGAACGAATCAATAGCGGTCGGGTACGTCCAAGTGAATGAATTAAATGCTAGAATAATTGATGAAAAGTTCTGTTACTGCGTATTGATTTTACTGTGTGAGGGATTTATTGTAAATGTATTATTATATGCTTGTAAAAAAGTTTTTTAAAGTCTATTTGTAAGCGCGCATATTTGCGTACTAACATATACAGCCAAGGTTTGCGCGATGTGGTTAATCTAAAGGAATGTTACTTAAGGTTTTTTGTTCTGGCGACAAACTTGCTTAGCTGACTATGGCGTGCCTTACACCTTGTTCATAGTCGTCTCTATTCAAACTAAGATGTTATCATACGAACATCCTATCAATAATGCAAATCGGACATGACAATAATGAATCAACATACATATTTAGATATGCTCTAATTAATTTAATTGACATATTTCATACTGTGATTTATGCCGACGTAATATTGGCAATGGAGACCACAGGGAAGTCAATATATTATAAACATTTCATCTCAATCAACTCAGCGATTGGTTGTCTGCCAGATATTTAGATATAGAATTTAATGTGTGTGCTCGCACATAAATAAAAGTGAAAATGAATTTATGGTGAAACTTACCATAATATTTACTGGTGGTAGGTCTCTCATATGTGAGAGGCCGCCTGGGTTGGTACCACTGCGATGTCCATTTCTCCTGCCAAACATTAGTGTTAATGCACTGTTGTATTTCGTTTTAAAAAACATTGTAGCCACTATAACTACTGGGTATAATGAGACTTAAAATCTTATGCCTAAGGATGCATGCAAGCATTTCTTTATAATATGGTAAGTTGGTTTTGCTACTGTTCATGAGCGGTTGAATTGCTTACCATCAGTCGAATGGGACGCTCGTCTCGCCATTTATCACAAAAACATACAAACAAGATAATTTTGTTAGGTAGAGCCTTGCAGTAAGTCGGTATACAATCTGCATCTATAGCTGAATCACCCCATATACATACCACTGCAGGGCCTTCTCTATAATCGAGAGTACGATTTACAGCCGCTGTCAATAAACAATCTTAATCTAAAATTTGCCGTTTAAGATTGACAGCTCAATCTTTTTTCTGATACTATATTGCCAATAATCAATCTCAGTAGTGAAAATCTATGGCAACATGGTAAATGACAAATCGAAAACTAGAAAACAATCCAGATTGACTTCAATCTATTTTTTTCAATTGATTATTGGCATAGGCCGTAAGAGTGGTTAGGCCATGCTGGCCTAGTGCGAGTTGGACTTAACATACCATAGAATTTTATGGACAAATGGCTACGGTATGCAGGTTTCTTTACGATATTTTCCATTACCGTCATAGATACACTATCAACTAGTTTTACTATACCTTTCGTTCGGTGAGTGATATTACCATAGATCCAAAATCTGCAAAAGATACCCATACACGATGATGGAAGCCTAAGTGATGTAAGTAATAATAAAAATTATATTTATTTCTTCTTTTATTTTTATTGCAATGAATGGCGAGACTCATGAACAGTAGTAAATTAAACAACACCTTGAACAACAAAGCAATGCTTGACATTCCACCGCGCTCCCCATCCTGAGACATAAGAAGTTAAGTCTCAATATGTTCTGTAGTTACTCTGGCTACAATGTACAATTCTTTAAATTTTTGCTTGTCTTTAAAATCATTTCAAGATTTTTTCATAGTTATTATATTATCGATATTACTGTTGGGGTTTAACCTGTATAAGTGATGTTATATATCAAATAAATACAAAAAAATAAAATAAATAGATAAAGTGTAGCGTGTTTCATGTGTATATCCGGTTTCTAACTGTACGCTATAATTGAATTCTATTTGGGTTCGATTGAACTTACTATCAAGTGTTGCAGTCACTTACGGCCGATGCCAATAATCAATCGAAAAAAATTAGATTGAAGTCAATCTGTTTTGTTGTCAATTGTTTTCTACTTATCGATTGGTCTCCTGTCATGTTGCCATAGTTTATTCACTACTGAGGTTGATTATTGGCAATATAGTATCAAAAAAACGATTGAGCTGTCAATCTAAAACGGCAAATTTTGGATTGGGTTTGTTTATTGGCAGCGGCTGTTAGTCGTGCTAGCATAAAAAGTTTGGCCATACAAGAGGTATTCTAAAGTGTTTGATATTGAAAATGACACAATTGTTGTAATGTCCTGCTTTTTTGTCATGTGCGTTGTTATTCTTATGATTTATTGCAACTTTTAACGTTACACCTATAAAGATTCAATAATTAGGCAATAAACTAGGTCCCCAAGTCATTCTTAGTGCTTTTATGGTTCAACCTTATATTTGTGCTCAATTATTGAGGGACAGTTTAGCGGCTCATATTTTATTGTTTCTTTCTCTTATTTCTAGGTCATACTGGTATAATTGAAAAACAACATTGACTTAGGCTGACAATGTGTGTAAGCTTGCTAGTCATTCATTATCACCAAAACTTTATAGACGACATAGCTCTTACCTTCAGGTCTCCATAAAATAAAAAAGTGTATTAATAAATCTAATTTACATCTTGTTTCTTATCAGTGTTAAGTACATTAGGTTGATATACGTAGTTAAGGACTGGCTATATTAGTAGAAGCATGTTCATGCGCTAAATACATTAATTAATAAACATATACTTGAAATAAACGTAAGGCATGCTAGAGATGTAGTTCCTATTATTAATCGTGTCGGAATTGTTAAGATTTGAATAACCTACTTTTTTCAATGCATAATAGAAGCAATGATTCAACACCAGAGATTGAATATATAATTTTTTGGTCACTGAAAGACAAGATATTCAGTGTTTTGAAATAACATTCGTGTGAATTAAGATTGATCTCTTATAGAAGGTTTTATAAGGTCGGTAAAGCACGAATGACACCTTGTTTTGTTACAGACGTCTCCAGGCTACATTAAATGCTTACCACCAGGCGGGTTGTACGCTCGTTTGCCTCCCTAGGTGTATAAAAAAAATTAATATCAATCTTCAATTGCTATACCTACGTTGGAATAACCAGTACTGTATAGCCAACTAACTTCTTAATTTTGAAATGGTAGAAAACGATCCTAAACTGACAAGAAAGAACAGGTTAAAAGGAGAATATATTAAAGTTGGAAGTCTAGAAAAAATATCTGTATAAGAAGACGTGCATACATGTAATTTTATATTGTACGAACTGGGACATCACTAGTAGGTATATTTACGCGTTGTCCATAAAAGGGTGGACAGAATTTTGAATGCAAGTAGCCATTCGAGCCAACTATGGAGATCACCGAGATTCCATCGTGTTCATTTAAACATAGTAAATTGTTGCAGCCAGAGATGTCACAAGTCTTATGCTACTTGGTATGTTCGGTTGGTTGCCACTGAACAAATGAACTTGTTGGCCAAGCGATGAGTGCAGGTAACTCAGCAATCTACGGTGTTATTGTCTGTTTAGTTTTTATCGTTTATCGTGTCTGTTAATTACTCCCATAGAATAATTTACAATTGTTGTGAAATCACAACAAAACATGTTTGAAACACGTGATCAATTAAAGAAGATTTGAAGTGTTCTTTTTATGTAACTTTTAAAAGCTTTTAGATCGCTCGGCACATAAAGTCAGCAATAATTTGTAATGAATAAAATTAGCGTGTAGGTGCTTTGTTGTTTTAACCTCAGTTGACTAAATAATTCCTGTTTATGATGACACCCAATCCCTTATGAATTTAATGCGAGTTCCCCGTACCGACTGTATCGTGAGGTGTTATTTCAGATCCATCAGCGTGGCCGTTAAACCGAAATAGCACCAGTAACACAAGTCACATTCGATTTAAATACACAAATTTTTGAAAACGTCTGTTTATTTAAGCTAAAGCACGCGCCGCTCCCCGCGCGCCCCCTCCCGCCGCCCGCCGCCGCGTTACTCTCTCAAATGATCTCCGCTTGTCTAACATTAATTTTGTTTGTAATTAGATTTTGTTCTTGTAATATGTTACTTGCAAGCCGTGACGTGCGGGCTGTGGTGCATTCGTTCGATCTACGGGCATTCCGATATTGAAATGGAAATGTGAAATGTGGAATGTGGGACGTTGGTAAGTATGAAAAGGTTCGGGGGTGTGATTTGAAATTGAATGTGAGAACGATGGCGTCGGTGTATAAATGACCGGTGGTCCGGTGTTGGCGGCCGAGTGGCGGTAGAGTGGCGGCTGAGTGGCGGTGGAGCGGGCGACGTGGCCGTGGCGCGTCCGTGGCGCGGCGCGGCGGGCGAGGCGTGAGGCGCGAGGCGGCGCGGATGCGCGGATGCGTTCATAAATTTGAATATGGAAGTGAGTTCTAATGGCGTCGCTGTTTATTTTTACTGCACCCCCCGAGCCACACGCCCGAATGCGACGCCGAATTTATTTCCATGCATTTTAATATCTCCCTCTGAATAGCTATTGCCATTTTCACGCGGTTTTATTGCGGCATCTATAGGCGTGTTATGTTCTTTGTTTTGTTAGGACCCCTTTACGATCGAACGAGATGGACAATATCGGTCGAGGCGGACGACGCCTCGTAAGGTTTCGGCTATTGACTGCAATTAGCGCTTGAGCGAACTGTTACCGAGGCGATAATAACTGTGCGCCGTAATCATGCAAATTTCCACATTTATGAAGTAAAATTGTGATGGAATGTTGAGGCCGGCTATGTCAGAATTAAGTCATTAAAAGTGGACGTTGATTGATTGGAGCTCGTGTAAAGGGCACGCATCGCGGAAGCGCACGCAGCGAGCGCACGAAACCCGCCACTCTCACGCTCGTGTCGTACAAAGCCTAGCTCTGGCTGCCCACTGCCTCGCCGTAACCCTCTATTCATGTACACCCGGCTGCTGGTAGCTGTGTACATATGTCATTGGCTATGCTCTTAATGGTAGCATTGTAAAAGCAGTTGCCAACAAATTCATATGGACCCGATGTCGCTACTGCTTACATTTCCTCTTGTTTCAATTTAGTGCTGTTTTACTATTCGACTCGTTCGAAGACGCAAAGTAAACAGCATTGAGTGCACTTTTATAATAGAATTATTTGAAATCTCGTTATCAATCTACTGCTTGAAGTGTTTTGAACGTGAAGAGCCTAAAGGACGACTTAATTACTGTGAACATATTTCGTTTACATGTAAGTCGTGATCTAATTATTCTGGTACATCGATGTACTAATTGGAAGTTAGTAATGCAATTTATGTATCTACTATAGTGTGAACATTATATACGTCGTAAAACGCGCGCAAACACATATTGATTTAACATCAATTGAACTAAAAAGATTTATAGTTTAAATGTCAAAATATTTAAAATATAAAAAAAACTATTTACTTTTTAAATACAAGTGAACAGTTTTTATTATTTTTTTTACTTAAGAAATGATTAACGGAGATTTCTTCATTGACCAACAATTATATTTGCCATTTCCCCATCTACATCTGTAACACGATAATGAAGTTCGTCAAAACGTCAGTTTTCAACAAAATTGTACTTTCAAAGCAGAACAAAGATATCGTGAGGCTCGCGTGCCGTTTATTACGTCCACGCTGAGGGAACGATGAGATGTTAATATAGGAAATTATACAAAAAAATATTGTCGACGTGTTTTACAAGGGCACTTACTTCGTCAATACGCAACATGTTCGCGAAATGCGCTTTGACGGATTTATCCAAGTGTATAATTACGATGCTTGTTGCCGTGGCTGAACTTATTGGACGACTAGTAGTTTCGTGTGAACTTATTTAGCTTATGTCAACAATAAGGTTTGTGTGTTAAGCCCCAATTGTTTCCTATTTTCGCATAACCGCCATAGGTTATCGTGTCCTAACAAATGTTTACATGATGCAAACTTTTTATATCTTTACGATAACTGCATCTTCGGGGCGAGAAACTTTCTCTGTGTTAATGGGGCTTTTGTTTTAATTTATTTATTATAAGAGAATAATATTTTTAATATTTTGATCAATAGGCTGGAAATCGCAAGGCAAAAAATCATTGATGTGTGTCCAAATAGGACACACATCAATGATCTGATATCTTTTTAATGATCTGGTTTATTTCGTGTTATGGATTTATTTAAACTGAACTATTATTCTAATAATACATTTGTAGGAAATGTATGGACTGTACTACTCTGACACTATTAATAAAAAAGACGGAAAGAGTTAGCCGTTAGATGTTGGTAATTCGTAAAAAAATGGTAATGCATGAAAAGATCAGTAGTGGTAATGCAATAAAAAAATCGTAAAGCAGTTCAATTGCTAACTAAAGGGAAATTTCGTCATATTTGGCACAATACCATGGCTTCCAAAAATTTCAATTTTCTTTTGCATATGAAATAGTTTAATTGAATTGACTCATTTATATTTTTGTCATACAATCTGAATACCTCTACGGGAAAATTCTATTCGTCCGGAAAAAACGAAATGCGGTGTATTATTACATGATGACTTGTGTTAAGATACTGAATATTTAGTATCAGATTTTCAGAATTAAGGTACGTAAACATTACTGTAGCATCCTTTAGCTCTACAATAAATAGGTGTAATCAAAACGTCTTAGTGGTGTTATTTGCAGAGTAATCGTGACGGATAATTTTCCAGAGTAAATGCGTTTAGCACGCGTATGTTACCTTAGCTCATTAATAAAACACTATCAGGTTACAGCAATGTTTCAAGGCTGCAAGTTCAAAGCAAAGGCTTTGTAGAGCGCCAACTCAAAAAATAAATCTCCCTGGTTGCGGCGGCGGTGGCGGCGGCGGCGGCACACGCGGGCGGCGGACACCACTCTCTCTTGAAATATAAAAGTGTCCGGGGGCACACAGCGGCCGGACGCTCATATTTTGTTATTTTATTTATATTAAAAGTAATGGTCCGCCGCGGCATAATGCTCTAGACGGTTTTTGCGCATTTTTCTCTTTTCTCTGTGTCGTATATTTTCACTTAAATGACGTAGGTACGTGACCCCTCTCATTTCTGCTAGTTTATACTGATGTACTGTGGTTTTTATTACGACATCCTCCGCTTTAAGTGAAACGAATGTTTTATCTTTTCGTGTTTACTAACTTTGTTATAAATTTGATGTGTTTCACCCAAAATGTGTTCCGTGATACGTTTATATGGAGGAGTAGCGCACACTACACGGCGCAAAGCACAGACGGTCGCGTGTCCGCCGACTACATTAAGAACATCGGAACACATCGCGCCAGTGCCGGCGGCGCACTCGACTACATTGATATGGCGGTATAAATTTACTTACCATAGTTTTATGCTATCATAAACAAGAAATACAGACATCTTCAGTGCAATGCAATGTTGGAAAACGGTTCGCGGACTGAAAGCGGAACGCCGTCGAAACGATTTGGTTCTAGTGTGGCAGTGATAGAGGTGAAAACTGTGTAGCGCGTCGCGCGGCTGCAAGTTGGGCTTGCCAACAATCTGCACAAGCAGAGGCCAAGTGTATGCGAGGCGCTGTGGCGACGGCGGCGGCGAGGGCGGCACACACTGCGCCTTGCGTCCAGGCAGGTGGGTCTCATTCGGCGCGGCCGGCGGTGTCTGTCGGTGTCGGCGGTGTCGGGCGGTGTCGCGGCGGCCGCGGCGGCGTCGCTCTTCCGGGGAAGGCACTATCTCGGGTGCAGCGCGCGGGGCCGGCAGCGGGCGCCGGGGCGCAGCGCCACCCCCTCGTAAATAACGCGCGCTGGCGAGCCGGCGAAGCGCCCGTGCCAGATTCTACAGCTAGAAACAGTTAAACGCTCATAATTTCGTGCTGGTTAAGCTTATCTTTGTCTCGTGTACGAAATTTCGTTTCGCCGTCCCCCTCGCGCGTTTTCGTGGACATATTTTATTTGTTGCAGCGGAACGTTCTGTCGCGTCCTGGGCCAAAGTTATAATTGTCGTTCGACATACCTTCGCAGCTTCTGCATAAAGTTGCCCGACCGAGCTTACATTGTTCAAATAACTTTATCTGGTTAATGTTTTAAGCTTATTTCATTTTGGATTGTTGCAGATGGCCGCCATACCTTCCTGTATAATGCGTGTAGCCGTAACTAGTGTATGCAAGTGCTCAGTGCGGCGAGGTTAGGGCATAGTGCTAGATCTACCTAGATCTCTAGAGCTAGGTATGTGTATATGTATAAGGCGGTTAAGTTATGAATAGCAGATCGCGATTAAAGTTTTCGCATAGGTACAGGGTGCAAAGGCATCGGAGTGTCGTGCGATAGTGCAGGGGGTCGCAACTCGCGGCTCGCAGCTCGCAGGCGGGCGGCGTTAAGCCGGTATCATCCCGCCTTATCGCGACGGCGGCGGCGGCGGCGCGGGCGGTTTCATAATAATTTTAATACGCAGGGAGGCGCGCTACACCCGGATTTCCGGCGCATACTTTTATAAGCGGTTTTCGCCTTCCTGGGGGATGCGGCGCTCCGTCAGGCTGTCGCCCTCGCGTGCATATCCTCAATCTCCACCTCGCCGCTGAACACGCCCGGGGGAATTTTTCACTTTAGCCTGAATTCCTTCTGCCACGTTTTCACACTCGTTAACACACTTTATTTTGTACACGTAACGTGAATGCTTTATGACACTACTTACTGTTTAGTTTAGGGTTTGAATTAATAAAGTAGATTTGATAATTGATTATCTTTCTTCGTGACCGTTTTGCGATATGGACACTAGTAATAAAAGATTTATTTTTGGACGCAGAAATAAAATTTTCATAAGTATCTCCATACATGTGCAGAAAATTTCCATCATAAATCATCGTGCAAGAAAAATAAATACCGTCTGTCGGAAGACAAGGACGTGAGCGAGATCAGCCAATTTGCCAAAATGGATATAACTAATGAGCGCAGTAATAGAGGAGCTTGAGTGGAACATTAATAGAGCGGCAGGTATGGCGGAGCGGGCGCGGGGGCGGACGCGGGAGCGGGCGCGAGCGCGGGCGGCGCGCTAACGAGCGTTTTTATCCAGCGCCGCCCGATGATGGATGGAGCCACTTCCGACCGCGACGTCCGCACTTCCGTCGCTCCTTTTGTATATTTATCAACATTAATTTCAATGTGCTACAAGATATATTCGTCTGCCGGACTTATCTATTGCGTTTTTGTGAGGAATCAACATTTGCATACTACCCGTATTATATTATAAGTTGAGACGTTTTTACAGCGGTTTAGCATGTCCACTGTGGACGTTTCTACGAACTTATTGACTTTGTTTACGAGTCTATAATGGAATGTATAATGTCAGAACACATCATATCAGACGCGCAAACATTTATTATTATTTCCGTCACGCAATGCCAGTGAAGGATAACATCGTGAGAATCTGTGGCACACGTAATACAGTAAAACAATTTCTAACATTTGATGTACATTTCTTGCATTTCTGTTATGATTGAGGTTTTAGGACTTAATTGTTGTGTTTTACTTCTGATTCTCACTGTTTAATATTTATGTGTTCTTTCGGCCAATATTTTATTTATACATGTTCCCGAAAGATTTAGCTTTCCTATTATTTTAAACCACCCATTTGAACAAATTCAACTATATCAGGTAGTTACGCTAAGTCATTCAAATACAGTACCAAAGTAATTGCTTTACAAACTAATAAGTACTTCCTATTACGCGACATATCTTATGAAAAAGGCGATGCATGCTCCCTTAATCTTGTTAATTATTATATCTTAAATTATGTTTGCAAAAACTAAACGCAGCTAATATTGAGTGACGCGTCTAATGACTGCTTTATTGCGAAGGGAACGATATCAACATTAGTGAGACAGCCTTTCCTTATTCCATTCTGTACGTCTATCATTATCATTTATTATACTGCGGAAAAATATATTTCACCTGCCCTTGTTTACTTATATTTTGGACGATATGAAATTGCAAAAGCTCCAAAATCCGCTGTATGTCCCTTTTTTTAGAACTGAAAAAATTGCCAAAGACTTACCAAAACACTAAATATAATATCAAAACTCATGAACATACATACATTAGACTAATGTCACAATAAAAACGTGTACTTACATTTAATATGAACACAATAAATATTTAGAAAGTAGACGTGTAAAGATGACTGCGTAGTACAGTTTAAAAGTGAATGCAAACATCGAAATGAATTTATATTCGGCTTCATAACACTATTCCGCGCGGCACGTATAAACAAACGGCTTAATTGAATTTATAGCCACGTACACAAATGAATATGAGTGGAGCACTCGCCGTGTTTTATACTTAATGATTACTTATTAAGCATTCATTGCGTCTCCGTGGAACGGTGAGAACCTCGTAACATAAATTTTGCGTATTATTTACGTTGACAAGCGTGCGTTATGAAATTATAATGCGTTGATTGGCATGCAGGCGGCGCGGCGCGGGACGTGATCGGCGTCGCCGGCGCTGCTGGCGTGCTGGCACCGCTCGCTGACCACCACACACTACAGACTGCCCAGTACTCACTGCCACGTACCATCGGAGATAGTGATTGGCACTTGCACACGCATTCCGCGAGGTCTTGTCGTGCTTTGACAAAGTCACGCCATCACAGTTCAAAATAGTGATTACTGAGTAGTGATTATATTACAAGTTTGCATTTATGTAATATCTATGATAACGTAGTCATAAACTCTTGGAAAGTTTTGGGAACATTTTGTAATTTTTTTACGAGGCCAGTCAAGCAGTCGAATGTTCGTATTTAAAGTTATATGGTTTCCGACGGCCATATCTTGCGCAAGTGACAATTAACATGAATTCTTGTCAGGCTACACTTCTTTATATGGGCTAAGTCATAAATACACAGAACAATAAAATAGTCGCACTTAATTACACAAGTATTAAGTCAAATGGTATAGCGGTGTGCGTGGAAAACATATAAGTATTTATAGAAGTGCCTACTTCCGCGGATAGATTCGCGCGAGTCGAAATAAAGCAAGCCAATCAATATTAACACGCCGCAAACAGCGTAAATTGTTGCCTAATGCCGAACACACACACACACACACACTGGCGCTCGCTCGCACCGATCTGTCCGTGAACCGACGCTTACACTAGCCAGGGTGCTCTCACCTTTATCGCAAATGAGGACATTGTTCACATTTACTAATAAATTTACATCGAGCCCGTGTTCACCCTGCCCGCGGAAGATGTTGCGCGCTATTAAACGAGAATTTCAGAATTTACTCAGCAGATATGGTTCCCAGTTCAAATATAGATAACGCAGAGAAATAGGACGTCTTCGCTTTACAGCCGCGCGTCGGTGTGCAAGTTTAAGAATTAATTTACGAGTTTTGTTCATAGACTCGTAAAAAGCATAGAATAAGACATAAGGAATGATTTAGGGTGGTGAGGGGCTCCTCTCAGGTGTTCCATATCATCCTGTATGCGTTGCGCATTACATTTACACAAGGAGCACACAGCACACAGTCGCCGGGGCGCTCAGCGCACGCACACCACGCGCCGCGCCCGGCCTGTAATAACTCGGAACCACAATAAATCAATGTGATTAATGTCATTAAGCACTGTGTGCCGGCCTCTCTATATTCCGTCAATATGCACTGTTTTACGACACGCCGCGCCACGATAATTAGTCAGCTTTGTTAGGACCGTTGACGAATGTACGCGTCCGATCAAATCGCATCTGAACAGAAATTAGAGCAATAAAAATATGTATACGAGCGGCGTCTGCATTGCCAATGTTATGAGCGAAATTACATTGAATGTGACATGTTAGATGAGATCAAAGAGAATTTATAACGGCGCGTTCATAAACACGTCACTCGTGCAAAAAATGATCTCTGCTATTTCTCAACCGGAGCCTGCTTCGGGGGCGGGATCGCGGGGCCGGTGGCCGTCCTCACTATGTCCATTATGCTAACAAACGGTACGATTGTCGTGGATTTGTTTGAGGAACAGACGGTAATTATGAGTGATGGAGCAGTATCGCAGCTCATGGGAACCGCGAGGAGAGCCGCGTCAGTGCAATTCTTATCGCCGCTTCAGATCTTGATAGTTGGCTCGGACTGTGCAGTTGTGTCGTAGCGACCAGTTTCATACTTTATTTCATTTCTGTCCGGCAGCGAATGATCGGCGCACGACGCATGGTTACACTGTTAGTATCGTATTGAGGCTCGATATTCAGTTCCATTTAGATGGGCGATACTGCAATTGGTTGATAGACAGGACTTGCGCGTTGGTCGCATGCCGTTTCGAGGAATATTTTCGCATGATATACAAGTACTGTCGTGTTCAATTCCAATTTACTGTTGCAGAAAGCACGAAATGAGTTATAAATATCAATACTATGCGAACAGTCAACATTCAACGCTGTGAATTACCCATTAATGTATAAAATTTAAGTTTTCATGGTTGCAATAAAATACAAGGTAGAGCGATGCGTGACCTAGTTATTGATTGGAAGGGACCAAGTTTACAAACTGGAATATCGGGCAGCACAACGCTTTGGGATAAGTTTAGACTTTGAATGTTAGATGCTGTCGATTAACTATGTTAAACTATTACCTACTTTTTTATCATTCCCGAAAACTAAGAGATTATGCCAATCTCTACGTAAAAGGCCAGTTTCATTAAAATATTAAGAAAATTGAGCCCCAGAAAAAGACAAATATAGACCTGCAAAGATCAATATAAATCTGAGTTTGGTGTCACAAACGTGGCGACATGATCTGAATGAGGATCACGGTGCCGTGCGTCGACACGCACCAGATACGGGGTATTAATCAGATCGGTAATTTTATTAATGCGGTGTTTGCAGGTATCCATAAAAATAGACTTTATGGGACAATTTGTCCCGAAGGAGTCGGTCGTGGTGGCAGCGGCCATTGTGGCGACAGTACGGATGCCGATGACCATTTCGGTTGCACGGTTGTGCTGCAAAGTTCGCAATCAAATAAATATTTCGGCACAATTAAGAAAACGCCGACGAGGGTAGCACTCGTGACAATCGACTAACAATGCACTGTGGAGCCGCCACGCGCATTCATATTACATTTATTTAATCAGCTTTTAAAATAGGTTTAATTTTTTTTGCAATTTTTATGACGTCTTACTTTTAAGCTAGAGTGGTTTGTCAAAGTATGAAATTTGACAAATAAAAAAAAAGATAATTTATGAAATGTAAAGATTATTTCAAATATTGAAAGTTGTATTTTGTTGTTTAGCTATTTTATTTTGTCGTTATATGTAAACAATATTCAACGTTTTATTAAATAAGATTTTCGCTCAACTACTTATTCGTCTAAATTATGAATTTTATAAGAGTTACATACATTTTTGACATGTTATTTGAAATATAAAAATTGTGCTGACATGTCGGTATGTACAGCAATAAGCACGCTTTTATGACACATAACAGTCATGTCTGGTGTTATTTACAGCTCGTTATAAGATAATATTGTACATCAAAGTATTCCAGTGCACTCAGTGGGCGATGCCAAGCTGGGAGCGCTCGTCGCTACTCCACGCATTTCGGCGTGCGTGCTCTTCGCTCTGCCCACATCCGCTGAAGTATTTTGTTTATTGCTAATGCGATTTTATTTTTTATTGCTTTTTATTTATCTTTATTCAGCGATTGCGGTTTATTGTATTAAAATAAATAAGAATTCTTGACTTTTTAATTTTATTCCAGACGGAGTACACGACAGCGCTGCGAGGAGAGAAAGAAATAAATTTTAATAAGCGTTTCTTTTTTAAGGCGTGATTCTTCAGTTAAAAGCGATTTATTTTTTATATAAACTTGAAGATAAACCGTATTCATTAGAGATCGACTGGAAAGGGACTAAAATAAAAATAATCGTGGTGGAGTTGGTGTTGTCGCGGAGTTATTGTCGTTAATCAGCCCTTCTCCCGGAGGCATGTTGATTGGGCCCGCGCAGCCCGCGCTGTCCGCTCAGCCCGCGCCAAGCAGCGCCCTCTCCGCTCGCCCTCCCATTGTTCTCTTTATTAACATTTTGCTTAATTATACCAATCATATTGTAGCCTTTTTTCTCCGCTCTACATTGTGGCTTAGAGGGGCAAGTGAAAACAAATCTTAAAGGATTCACTTACGGTGTTTTGTTTGCTGTGTCCGATACAAAAACATTCAACTTGAAATACTTTGTAAGTAGTAATTTTGCTAACTTATTGATAGTCCTTCTTAAGGTAACTGTGCCGTATCCTCTTCTGGCAAAACAAAAATATTCTTCAAAGTTAAGCTTTCATTTCCTTTTGTTAATATATTGTTTAAGTTATTATATATGAGTCACCTATTTAAGCATACATGTTCCATATTGCGTCTCATAATAGACAAAGAAACGTTCCCTTAGGATTTATTTAAATACTGTATTTGAATACAATTCTGCTAACTAATACTAAAACAGTGACTAAATCGTCGAAGGTCCCATTAGGATAATAGGGCGCTTGTTAATTCTAAGAATTTGTTCACGTCGAAGGCATCCAATTGCGTCTTGCTCAACGGAAGTACATAAATAATGTTTATCGATCGATCATCGGCGAGACATGGTGAAACCGTCGTTAGATTTATGCCTTCATTGTCAGCGCCATAAACTAGATCTCCATAAAAAGGGACATTTCCTATTTAAAATTTATATTAAAAGACAATGGTTGACAAAAACTCGGCGCCTACTCGCGGTGGCTCGATGGCTGGAGCATGGCAGCGGACAGCGGGCGCTCCGAGAGCCGCACGGCGCCAACTGCCAAATCTCTATCGGCCTCGCGTAAATTACGCCTTTTTACCTGGATTCCTGTTTTGACATATTAAAGGCATTAGTAATAATTATGAGTGCTCCATCCGACCCGGTAAGTGATGCTTGTGTGCGTGCCAGTGAGTTTTGACACTATCTTAATGACTCAAGTCGGGTGACAATAAATATTGAATCGTTATCGGTTACCTATTTGGGCCCGAGCTGGTGATCTACGAGAATGTAGACCCCCCAAATATGTGCGCGGTGTATTATTCTATATAAATTTAACTTTTTAACTATACAGTTACAATTGATAAATAGAGATATCACAAGGTGGCGAACTAGTGACTAATTGCTTGTATTGGGGTGAGCTGAGGTTAGGGATGCGCACATCTGCTGCTTTCATCCACCCACACATTGCTTAGAATGTGCCGTTTAATAGTTTTGAGTGCAATCCAATATTCACACTTTTATTTCATTGTCAATAATTTAAGTGCCCGTGGTGCAATATTATTTCAAACTTTTGTACTCCGTGATTTAAGAGCATTTAAATTTCCGTTGCACTTAATGATGTGAAATGAATTACATTATTCAAATGCCATGAGTCCCGGCCATGTTTGTTTAATATAAACCCGTACAAGTGACCTTAGCGGCATTTGAATGGCATTAGAATTTATAACTGTCATGCGATATTAAAATGTTGGAATACATAAAGCGAGCAAGCGGAGTGCTGACGCCCGCCAGTGAAGCAAAATAACTCGAAAAACCGATCATGCGCTTTGTTTCGGGTGGCATAAATAAATCAGATATAGCAGAGAGGCGTAGGCGCCCGGGGAGTCGGGGAGGTCTCCCGGCCGAGTTATAAAACCTTTTCAAAAGGTTAGCTGAAAGAATCGTGCGTAAATATTAAGGGTTTACGACAGCTCATTCAGTCATTAGAGTGCGTCTTTTGTTTATAACCGCGGCCGTCGACTTGTCGCGCCTTGATAACATCGCTCTCTGCCGATCCTCGTTATTTATGTGAATTTTGACAGCACAGCCATGAGATTGTCTCGCACTAAAATAGCATTATTTATGGCGAGTGTACCGTACAAGGCTATAAATTAACTAATCGTATTAAGACAAAAGCTGGTGTCGATAAGGCGTGCGATTAGGGCACGCCTCATTGTTTTGACGGTGCAATACTGATATAGCTAATATTTTTCCCGTTTTTACGACTTGACTTTTGTATTTATGATACATACGTGGAGAAGGCGGACGAAGAAATATTATAGTTCAGTTTTATTCTTTTAAATCATTTTTTTTATTGGTCTGATAATACTGTATTTCATACCATAATATACCGAGTTACAGCTCCAGGGTCTTAATTGGTAAAAAAAATTATATTCGAAAAATTGCTGGATTTGAAATCATTGTGCAATTTACTCATAAATATAATGCAGGAACGATTTTTTTAATTATTACCATAAGGACAGCTTTGGTGGCGTAGTTGGTTAGGCGCCGGTCGTAAAACAAGAAGTCGCCGGTTCGATCCTCAAACTGAAACAAATATTTGTGTGATCCTCAGGTATTTGTTTCAGTCAAAACTAATCTTAAGTCTTAATTCACACCAAGTCCTGATTCCACAATCACGACTATGTATGAGTCTGTTGGGTGTATAATCTTTAGGTGAAATCTCTTCAAAATATTTCCATAATACCCTTGGAAGCGGGTTAGTCGACCAATGTTAGGTTACAGGTCCATTTTCTTAACTGAATAAGTCCATTTTAAAAGTTTTTAAATACATTAATATTACTGCCTCGGCGTAGTTGTACTAAGGTACGGTTACAAAGCTGAGGTCTCGGGTTCGAATCCCGGGCTGGGCAAAGTGATATTGGATTTTTCTATCCATTATCAGTCCAGAGTTAGGAATTTGTGCCCGAAATGTGGGTGTCCTGGCACCTCTGCCTACCCCTTCTTGGGATATAGGCGTGAGTTTATGTATGTATGTATGTATGTATGTATGTATGTATATTAATATTATTTATAGGTTTCCAATAACGTACGTAACGTGAAATATTTTCAAACAATATTCCAAGAACAGAAAGGACACAAATATAACAAACATTCGACACAACACAGGTCCACCCGCGCTCTCGGATTATCAATCAGTTAATAAAATACAAACATCCGCTAGCGATTTACAATGAGGAAACCGAATTTATACTCTTAATAGGCTTCGCATAGCAAGGGATGAAATACGGTTAATGATAAATCCACAAATGAGATTTGCGGGACGTCTGGCCACTCAAAATCGTGGCTATTGTCACTGGACACTATCACCTTATATTACACATTGGCAATATACATGGTGTGCCTCGTTCGCCTCGTCACCTCGTTATGTCAATGCTTTATTTAGTTACCATGTGTAAATACTGAGAATTGTTTTGTTCTAGTTTCGGAGTGTGTAATTTTAAGGATACTGGTAATCGAAGGTTAGGTTTGTGACTTTTTTACGGAACTATGGAGGAAATGGGTCAAAGTGAAGTTTCAAATATAGATGATGAACGAATAAAAGATTGTATTGTGTATTTTACCACTGTTCGTGTGAATAAAAGCTAACGCCACCATTTATAATCAGCCTAAGATTATATAATAAGGATGTTTAGAAGAAGAATGGGAATTCTTTCACGCTGGGCAATTGTATGTAATTTTTTTATATGACGATTTCTTTAAGATTGTTAGTAGCTCTACATAAACAACACTATTACATCCTGATACCATTGACCGACGAGAAATCACCAACATCGTTGCATACTCCAACTAGATTGCCATACTTACCATCACGTAAACTTTGTCAAGCCAATCTTAAACCTTAAATTCTACCTTACGTGAAACATTATATCGCACCTTTTGAATTACCTATTAGTGACCTGACTAAAAACTCTTATTTTTTGGGAAACGTTCATTAAAGATTTTTAACATAAGACATTTTGTACTTATGGAAAATACATCTAGAAGACCGATACCTTTCATACGTCAATAGGTCCTTCTTTAATAACGGGTCGATAGGTCATTATGAGCCAGAATCTATTTTTTTGGATTAAGTCACTCTTTCTAAAGATGCGATATGTCACACGTTGATGCTAGATACGGCATCACCCTGTACCGTGGTGTAGGTGGTGTTCCAGATGGACCGCGGTCAGCAGCTGCGCGGTAATTAAGAGGTGGCTGGAAGTGGCATGCGCGCGCGCACAATGCCCTTCAATTGAATGAGAATAATCTTCGCACCCACGCGTTTGTGTTGTGTGGGTGGACCGCTGGACCGCTGACCGGTCACTGTGGTGCGCGTACTGCTCTACTTTGTGACGTCATATGTTGCACTTTTTTTATTTGTTTGTTTTTTTTATATATGATGCCAGTATTTGTTGTTTGTAAGTGACTTTAAACATTTTTTATTATTATAAATTAAATTTCGTGATTTTATTTTATTTTATAACAATAGATACAACAATAGATTTTGTTATGTCAGTTTATTTTGTTATGGAAGTGACGACCTGTAATTATAGGACATTTTCATAAATGGCATGCACATATGTAGTTCACAATGTCAAAACTTTATTTGCAAACCTTTAAAGCGTGTGTCCATAAATGGGGAAATTTTCATGCAAAATTTGTTACCACTTTTTTCATAAAATGACATTTAAATTTTCACGACGAGACGGGTTAGGCGACTAGTTGAATTAAAAGAAATTAAAAATAGAATTAATTTTATTTTCATATCCACATGTAGAGTTATCATAGAATAAAGCAAGTATTGCCAACTTAATTTTTATTTGACGAACCTTATTGTATAATTAGTTATATTAGTAATATACAGTATGAACATCAAAATGTACATAAAATCTGTTAAAAGTGAGTATCTTTTAAGGCAAAACTATTTAAATAAGGTAGAGCAAATATTGCAGCGTAACAATTGTGACAAAAGCAAACAATTATTGCAAAAATTGCTTTAATGATAAATTGGTGACCGTTTCTAATGGTCATTGGGGCAAAGAGTGATCCGACCCGGAATCGAACCCGAGCCGTCATAACGTCCTCCAGACACAATGGACACTCTTGGATGATTTATCTCTTGGTACGCAGGGCTCAGATCAAAATGGTTATTGTACGAGTAATATACATGTATATTATTTTTCGGAATATCTCCTGTCCAATTTTGTGGACAATTAAGCCACCTGGATAAGACTCTACGTTAGTAACAAACATTGGAAATTAAAATAATACTAGTAATAGTAATGTATATTCGTGATATATTTCAATTATGTATTCATTAATAATGTTTAAGGCTAGCCCGCACTAGGACAGCGTGGTGGACTATATGGCCTAACCATTCAATCAATCGCTCTCTCTATTGCAGAGGATGCCTGTGTATTGCAGTATGACGTATGTTTATACATATATGGGCCGTTTCAGATAAAGGATTTTTTAAATCCTTAAGAAACGATAAATTCCTTCAAATAATTAGTGCCATATAGATAGTCGTCGATGAAGTTTCTAAATCAAGTCGCAAGCAAACTATCCGTAAGCAGTGAGTATAATCAGACCAGAAATCTTATTTAATGGGATATGTATCGTTTATAAGATAAAAAACATATTGTAAATACAGTTGATCACGCAGACAAAGGTGGGAGCAAAAGCTAGTCTAGTAACTAGTAGTAAGTAAATATAAACGATATAATTACGGTCACGATTTCACCAAGAAGATTGAGAACAATATTTTATACAAATTATGTCCAGATAATTCGCCTACTCGGGTATTATAAGTATTAGTCATTAGACAATGCTGACATGGGTCGATTGGACCGGCACGAGGACCAATAGCCTACAATAGTAACATAACGCTATTGAGTAATTATAAAATACATTTAATTGAGTTCTTTATACATACATACATAAACTCTCGCCTTTTTCCCAGAAGGACTAGGCAGAGGTGCCAGGATACCCACATTTCGCCTTCTATGTTTCCATGATGTGACAGGTGGCGAGCCTATCGCCATATCGGGCACAAATTCCTGACTCTGGGTTGATAATGTATAAAAAATCCAATAACACTTTGCCAACCCAGGATTCGAATCCGAGACCGCAGATATGTAACCGTACCCTAGTGGAACTACGCCATCGAGGCAGTCTTTACACTTTATACATTTGCTCAAATTTATAACCTTAGATTAGTACCAAGGCCTTCACAGGCTCTACCATAAAACTAATAATGCCATCAATGAAAATTACTATAGAAAGGTGAAATATAGAAAAACCATTATCAAAGGACATAACATTGAACAGAAAACTAATAGCAGCTCGTTCTCGTTATGACTTTTTATCATTTCGACTAAGTCAGGTGTGGTCAACAATTGGAACATTTTTTTTGTTTTCTGCTCATCTACTGTACTGCACCTGATGTTAGAATTGCTGTCCATTTAGAGTATCTACTGTTGGAGATAATAATCTGTTGCCTGTCAACACAATAATGTCGAACTGCTTGTAACCGGGTACCCATTGGTTGATCCGGAGTCATGAGGCTTTTGTGTAGATTTTTTTGGGGTAATGGATTTAAAGTGCGTGGTGGCCTGTTGGTAAACGGACTAGACGCGGCTGCCAACATGTTCACGGTGGTCGCGGGTTCGAATCCCAGGGCACACCTCTGACTTTTCGGAGTCATGTGTGTATTGATAGTCAATCACCACGCACTAAAACGGTGAAGGAAAACATCGTGAGGAAACCTGCATACCATAGCGATTTTCTAAAAATTTCTATGGTATGTAAGTCTGCCAACCCGCACTAGGCCAGCGTGGTGGACTATATGGCCTAACCACTCTCAATCGTTCTTACGATTGTAGAGTAGGCCCGTGCCCTGCAGTGGGACGTTATATGGGCTGATACAGAATGGATTTAAATTATAGTGAAACAAGTATTGTTATGCAATAAACATGTATTTAACTTGTATGTATATATTTTATTTTTATTTATATAAAATAGATACTGTCTGTATCTGTCTGTATCAGCCCATCTACGTCCCACTGCAGGGCACGGGCCTACTCTACAATCGAGAATACGATTGAGGGTGGTTAGGCCATATAGTCCACCACGCTGGCCTAGTGCGGGTTGGCGGACTTACATACCATAGAAATTTTTATAAATCGCTATGATATGCAGGTTTCCTCACGATGTTTTCCTTCACCGTTTTTAGTGCGTGGTGATTGATTATCAATACACACATGACTCCGAAAAGTCAGAGGTGTGCCCTGGGTTTTGAACCCGCGACCACCGTGAACATGTTGGCAGCCGCGTCTAGTCCGTTTACCAACAGGCCACCACGCACTTAGACGTCTCTAGCATTATTGTGCATTAATTGCTTAATTTGTTCTGTAGAGACACACAAAAAAATATTTTAAAAGATTGTTCGACATACAGGTTAAGATTTTTGTATATTTAAAGTATATGAGTATATTTTAGATTAAAAAAATACATGATACGATTAACAACATTGTCACAAAAGCATCAAAACGTTAAAAATACAAGTTCCGATAACATTTTCCAAAAACACGAATAGTTGTGAAAATGTTGTCGATGTCTGTGTTGCTCGAGGCGCGTGGGGTTCACCTCACTACAGATATCAGTATTGGGGAGTAACTCTAATATTAAAGTTATTTATTGGAAATCGTTTTCCTTCCCTCCTTACCTTGAAATAATATCAATATTGCCTCCTTAAAACCGCAATGTTTTATTGTGACAGGGGATGTTGTATTTGAAGAATATCGTCGTTTTTAGATTTATTGTCTATTATTAATTTTGATCTTTAGTAAGCTGAACAAATCTCAATGGTAGAAAACAAAAACTACTTTAACAGCAAAATGCAAATACATGTGCACAATGTAGAGGATTAAGAGTTTATTATTTGATAAAGAAAGAGCAATGAAATTCCAAATTATTCATATAATAAATACGAGTTTAGAGACTAGTCTTAAATCACAGTGTAGGGAAGAGATTTCATAAAATGTCTAAGCATAAATGACTAATATTACTGCTTAAGCCACATGTGATTACAACAACATTAATGCTTAACAACATTAATGCTTAAGGCCAACTTGTAACCAATTACACTTTAATTTAAATTAGGAAAAAAGTTAATGAGATAAGAACAAAATACCTATATTTATTAGCTTACTATTCGAGGTAGTGATAGGCCGTAATTGAGTTTATACAGTAATATTTCAAATGTATTTGTAATAGAAATCGATATGGTAGAATAAGTAGGCAGCATGACAGTGAGCAGACGTTGGGAGCAGTGACAATGTAAACGCGAGGGGAGCATGTTTGCCCGCCGCGGTATGAATAAAGATATTCCCGTTATTTGTAGTACAGATGTCATGTAATTTCATTGTGTCGTACAATATTTAGTGTAAACACGCGGGGAGACTCCGCCGGGACCAGATAACATCTCGTAGTTCCGACGAGTTCCGATGCAACTCACACGGACGCTAATAAAAACCAACTTTATTGTGTCACAAAAAATCTTGCTAATAAGGGATTTGCGCACAATTATTTGCTTTAATATAAAAGAGATTAGCCCCTGTCCTCATAAACACGTTAAAATTTGGCGACAACAATATAATTCGACGTTATAAAAACTAGGGAAAATGTGGTGAGAAATTAAGTTTTTTCTGTACTCACAGCTTCGTTTCAATAAACTATGCTACCTTCGATTAGTCGTGTGTCAAAGCCACGCTGATCGTTTGAATTTATTATGGAGTTCTCTCTCCGTGAATATCCTTATAGAAAAGGTTAAAACGCAATTTACATATTTAATTGCCGGTTAAAATTTACTCAAGTGTCATGTGTTAAAACGGCTCCATGCGTGGTGAATATTTTATACAACTGTCTATCTAACTTATACTCTGTAAAGTGAACTAATAACCAAACTCGTCTATCCTAAACTTAAATCAACACATTTTACCTTTCGCAATGAGAATTCGTGAAATATTAACGCGGTGTTGCTGTCACGCCGGAATTTACGTGCCCGCCTCGAAACATCGATATTGTGTTAATAAAATCATGTCAGTCATAGGCAATCGGGACAAGCCCAACAAACATGAGCCCTCCATTAAATGATAATCCTGCCAATTTATCGGCAGAGCAAAAAATATACGCATTGTGTAGCGAGTTGTCGAACATGAAAATTATTTTATATAAACGCATTCAATATTCCGGGGTCGTGGGTCGTGGCTGATGTGGCCGCTACCCGCGCGCTGTCGCCTGTCGCCTCGCAGATTATTCGCTCCCCATCTTGCCGCTCGTCATCTGCTGACATATTTTTTAAAATGGGGTGACGTCAAATGGAATAATAATAAACTGGAATTTGCTTTTTGGTCATCACGATGAATCAAAAACAGAAAGGGGTGTGAACGTGTCGCCAGCGTGGACTATATTCATTGTCCTCCAGCCGACCAATACTGTGTAATCAACGGTTGGATAAAATGAAATGGATTCAGATCTGAGCTATTTGTCGCATGTTTGACAGCAATAACAGGGTTCGCCGCGCATTAAAGCCACCATATGTCGGTCATATCAAATTTATTTCTACTATTTTATTGATTTGGTCGCCGATGATTGCCTTCATTACCTTTATTGGAAGTCACGGAGTGAATTTGAATTTATGGCCGGTGATATCAGTGATAGCTTGATGACTATAACAAAGTGAACAAAGTAATAAAGGTAATAAATTGCATTCCCGCTCCCATTTATTACTGTTTATTCAATCACATTAAAGGATGAATCTATCGGCCTGTATCTGTCCCACTGCTGGATATGGAACCCCCACATGGGATTGAAGTTGCTGTATAGATGTGATCTTGGTTTATCAATACTACTTGGTGAATGGAGAGAGGTTTCTGATGCGGTATTAATCAAAAGACTACAAGAAGATGGTTAGGGGCACTATTGCATACTTTTCAATACTTGACAGGATTTTTCATCATACGTCAGTCACACAAAATATCACAATATATTATGTAACACAACAAAGCAACCAGCCCCTTTAAAAAGAATATGTTACTGTATTTAGATTTTGTCGTTGGCTGGGCATTGTCAAAAGACATTCGGCGTATTAGCATCAAAGTATAACTGTATTAAAAAGAGCACAATAGTTCCATCAGCGGTACGAGCTTAGAATCATCCATTTAAATAACGTTTTTAAATAAATACTGCGTAGATAATAGGAACAATGCAATATTTTGTCAACTGGCGACTGCGGATCGCGGAGAGTGCAACACTGCGTGAAGCGGAAAATCCTCGGGACATTTGAGGACATTTTTTGTGGGTTAATATCCGCACGACATTGTCAACCGGCCATTTAATACATGACGTAACACAATACTTTAAATACGACTAGATTTGTGCAAAATTTGAAATTGTCACGCACAGTGGTTCTGTATCGATCTATTGGATTAATATTGCCTATGTTTGTTTCGGACGAATGGTTTGGCTATTGTTGGGAGTGTATTGTATGTTGTCACATGGAAGTTGAGTTTTAATGTTATTATGATTATAATTTAATTTCTTCTTTATAGTTTCACGATATTGGTTGCGTGCCGGTGAAAAGCTAGGAAGTAAAATGTAGCAAGTAAGTTAGAGACAAAATAAGCAAATATTTTTCTTGAGCTTTTACCAAACCCTATTCCCGTATTATTATACGATACGATGAGGATTTTGTATAATCTGGATGCATCCCTTGCTATTCATTTGTATAGAAAATAGAACAGATGTGTATGTAACCGTGGTAAATATTTTTTAAGCAAAAAATATTTTGTATATTATTTTCTCATTGAGGCCATACTAAAATTTCCTCGCAGGCTTCCGTTGTATGGTAACCACATTGAATAGCTTTACGCACTCCCGCTGCCAGTAATTCTCTATTGAGACACGACAAAGCCAGATATGACAAAAATATCAGATTTCATAAAGATTTGGTTTCATCACACGTAATATTATATTATTTAAGAGACATTATTGTGCTCTTTTGTTTGTCATTCCGTCCCAAGTGGGTTTGTCGCTAAATGAGGCCTTACACAATGACATAAAGGCAGGGTTCATTTCAGCAAGTTTGTAGTATTGCCGTTTCGTTTTCGCAATGCGATCATAATCGGACATTTTATAAACTATTGCAGGTGATTTAAGGTGCGTATTTTAAACAAGAACACATAAGTATACGTATTATTCAATATGTAATCAAAATATAGTTTTAATTTATGAACAAAAAATAAGCGGAAATGAGAACGATAACTCAAAGTAATCTCGTGACATTCAGTTAATATATTCAAAAGTATTCATAAGTGGTGCGTGAACAGGTATTTATGTGCAACAAGAAAACCAACAATGACATAGTGACGAGAAAAATTATTGGTAAGGCGAACCCCATTCAGTGAAAAGGAAATATCACGATATTTTTGAAGCATTAGCTCTCGACAATGGCGATGCTTTTTGTCCGTCTTAACATAAGATTTTAAACAAAGCGCACAAAAGCCACAATACTACATTCGTATTATATTTGGTCCATTTTAATTAATAATGTGAACTCGAAATCGAAAAACAAGATTGTTATAGAGCCGAGAGTGGGGTTGTATATGGGTCTGCTCGAAATGATTGATGGTTTTATGTTGACAAAATGAATACGTACTGGATCCGAGTCATAAGCAATAAAATTTATTATATTCCGGGGGTAATAGATGTCAATGCAAGGATTTAGGTAAGTTATGTCGCACGAATTTTACGTCACAATATATTGTTTATAACGGCATAAATCGAACGCGGTATTCCTGTGTTGGGGGATCAAGAAGTCAGATGTCTTCGGGTTTTCGTAATGTTAATGTCAAGATTGATATTTCGCGGCTGTTCGTATTGATTTATATTTGATAAAATTAATAAAAAGAAGTACTTAATTAAGATTTTAGGACGCTTCCAACAGGTCGATATGGAAATCCTTAGGGAAGGCCTATGTTCAGCAGTGGACTTCCTGTGGCTTAAGAGAGACAGAAAGAGAGAGTGCTAAATATTGTACTCATGGATGTTTCTTTCTGTAAGGAATAGTGGAAAAAGTATTTGCGTGAATAAACACACTGATATCGATTCTGGTGCGCAATAAGAAAGAACACAAAGACTCGCAGTGTAATAAAAATGTATGAACACATCGATGGTGCGCCGTGCGCGTATGAAAGCTGAAGATATAGCTGGCTTGTTAGTTTGACTTGTTACAACTTGTTATAATGGCGGGGCGAGTAAACACGCGTGACGACATGATATCAAGTCATCGAGCACGCAAACGCCCAGCGATGGATCCTCTCTTCATCCCTCACACAATTATAAATGCGAAACACGCCGTGTTTATTTATTAGAGGCCGAAACACGCGAATGTTTCACTTTTAATAAAGACCTGATTCAACTATCTGGATTACACTTGGGCTCCGTTCAAATACATGTTATACTAATAAATTCTTTTTAAAACGCGTATTTGTATTTCCAAAGGTCATTAACATAATTTGATGTCAAATTATCAGTGATTTATTTGTTCTATGGCGTATAAAGAGTTATGTTAATGGAACATAAAAATAAGCCAATATTATGTTCGTAATTAAAGTGCTGAGTCGGTTTGATTCATTTATAGCATTAGAAAGCGATTATTTAGACAAAATAGGAATGAGTGCAGTCCGATGAAAAGTTTGTCTAGCCGCCACATGAATGAAAGATGTGAAGGCAGCTGAAGACGCGGACTAATGACATGACATTAAATGTTAACGGTAATTTAGGAGTGCCTAAAATTGATAGCGAGCTGGTACATTTGCGTAGGTGCGATGCGTATTGCGTGCGGAGGCTGCGTGAGGCGGACACATTCACGTCCGTGCCTCACATCGCCACCCTAATTAATATAAGATCTCAATTAAATTGCGACACATAACGAGGTGCGGAATTTTTGCACACTCACTTAATATATGGCCTGCGTTTTGTCACAGAATAAGGCAATATCCACAAACAATCTGAGAACTCGTTTGTCGATGTCGCATGCGAGTAAACATAAATAGAATAAAATGTGATTTAAATTTTTATGATCAGCCAGCACGATGCGAATACCCACTACCTCGGTACCACTTGTTCCCGCGAGATTAATTAGCTACACGGAACTTTGATTATTTTATAATAATGTTCATTTAAACTCGTCCAATGCGTTGAACCCACCTTGCCATACAGGTGGAATTGATATTAATTAGTGCAATATAAATACGCCCAATAAGTTTGCACTATTTTGTTATCTGTATTGAAATTTTCTGTTTAAATTTAGTTTGTTCGGAATATTTTTTCTTTTCGACGTAATTCAAAATTATCTACCGGGTATATCAAGAGTGCTACCGAAAACGAAGCCGGGTGGTAGTTTTAGTGACTACAAACACAATGCAACAAAAAAATTCGCTAAGAAACGCGACAATTTTATTTTATTCTTTTTTATTTTTCGTCGAGTTTGGGTGCTAAATTCATAGTTTTTGCTAAACTAATAATTTAATGCTTTGCGTCTTTAAAATTAAATTTAAAAATAATTATTTAAGAAAAAACTATGTATTTACCACCCTAATAAGACGATAGAAAAAAATAACAAAAAAAAAATCGTCACTATTTTTTGCCCAAAATTTAGTTACATTGTGTCTGAAGTCGCTTACACTACCACCCAGCTTCGTTTTCGGTAGCAGTCTTGATATACCCTGTATAATTATAGCAGTGTTAATTATTACACTTGTGTCCGACTCATATTCAAGTAGAATTGAAAAAAACATTAGCATCATGTTTACGCAATATGTAACACAAAGAAACTTTCTAAATTTCAGGTTCATTAGCATGTTTTGTCTCATATGTCATGTAAAAAACAATACCCAAAATATTAAAATTTCTTTTGGAAGGTATAAAAGCCAGAAAACGAACTCGGGTGGTAGTTTTAGTGACTACAAACGCAATGCAATGTAACTAAACATTTCGCATTTTTTGTGATTATTTAAATATCATCATGTTTGGTGGTAGGTATTATTTAATATTGATATTTTATTTCATACATCGGATTTTAAAGATTTTTTCTTGCACGAACGAGTGTGATACTTGGTTTAATTAAAGTTTATATAGGGAAGAAGTGTATAAATCGTTTTATACATAGTTAATTCCCAACACAAACACATTTAATTCAATTTTGACGTTAAAACAGTCACTATAAAAACAAATAGTCCGTTTTCAGCTTACAAATGAGGTAATAGAACAAAAATGCAGAAAAAAAATTACAATAATGTCAAAACTTCTAACAATGAATGAATTTAGGCCACTGTGGAGAAATGAGTATTTATTGGTGGTAGATTTCTCATATGTGAGGCTAGGTGGGCCACACCGCAATATCGATTTCTCCCACCAAACAACAGTGTAAATGCACTGTTGTTCCGTTGTGTGTTCCGGTTTCAAAAATAAGTTATAGCCAGAGTAAGCACTGAATATAATATTGCGACTTAACACCTTATGTCTCAGGATAGCGAGAGTAGAAGCATGCCAAGCATTACTTGCAATCCATGGTGTTGTTTGTTTTTTTACTATACATGAGCCGTATCGCGTACCATCAGGTGAATGACATTATCTAGCCATTTATTGCAACCAAAAAATGGCTATGTTTGCATCATTTTCATCCAAATGAAAACAAAGGCAGTAAGTTGATTGTGACTAAACAGTTATAAATCAGGTTTAGAAATACCTATAATTATTTATTTTTAATAGAATACCAGTACTCTGACAAAGGACCGGTACAGAATATTTGCCTCATTTGTTCCTGTAATGAAAATTCTCGTGTAAATCATAAATCGCTGTCGGAGCGATCACAACCAATTATATCTGTAGATCGATATCGGCCGGTGCATGTCGATTCGTAAAGAAGGATCGTCTCGTAATGTCCACTTATAAGGCGTGTTGGAATTGTTCATGTAATCTTATACTAAACTTATTTATACTTGACATACACACCGATTTGTTTCAAGGGTTAGGGTGGACATTTGTGCATAAAAAAGCCGTAATGTATGTGTCAAATCATTTGCTAATCGTTTCGTGGTAATAGCCAAAAGAGCGTTATGTAATCAGGTAAAAAAATTAAGATCTAGTTAAAAATCGACACCTTTTTGTATCTCATATGAAATTCAAATTTGGAATCTCCCTAATAGATATAATTTATGGCGATATAGGAGACAAATATTCCGTTTAATGGCCAGTTCTCCTTTAATTATATCCACTGTTTACTCATTTTATTCGTGAAGGCGGTAACTTTCGTCGCGTCCGAGGCAAGGTCTTGACCAAGTTTTGAATCGTAATATTTTGGTCTCAGATTACCGACACTGATAACGTGGCATCTCACCTTTTACCAGGCACGGATTTAGACTTATTTTTCATTTAGTTGTAATTTAAAAAGGTCAAATATTCTGGGATTTAATTTTTAGGGATTATAACGTATTCATGCAACGCCTAAAATAACTTAAAAACTAATAATAACTGTGGGTCGTGAGTTTTAGAATTTTTGATTTCGAGTTCCAGTTTCGAAAGGACTTTTGGTGTTACAGAGATCAAGTTTTAATAAAGAAAGCAAAAGTAATTAAATTATAAAAGTCAATTTAGACGTTATTTCAATCAAAAATGTTCAGGAGCAAATGGTATTTCGTTTCGGAAATTGACAAGTAGTACTTGCTTACCTGTTTGTAAATGTCAACAGTTTGTACTTGTAAATGCTGCATTCGATACTCCCACGCGCAGGCGGTGCCAGGTTGTAATCCTTTCAGTTTATTGGGGGTCACTTGTAGTTTCGTTTATTTCAATTTTACAATTTACATAGTTGCAATGTTTTACCATCCTATAATTTTACTAGTTTTATCTTATAAGCCTCAAAAAGTCACTAAACAATTTTTAAATTAGGAATTCTTTGCCAATTTTTCTCACCTATATTCAAAACACTATTTGGAAATTTTGTTAAATAAGTATGCAAAAACCGCGTTGCTGATTTAAAGTCATCTGAATGATGTTTGTTTTGGTGTCCAAGTGCACACCTGTGGTGGCAGTGGTGGAAGGCCACACGCGGTCGGGCAAGCGCGGGGCGGGCGCGGGCGGCGGGCGGCGGGGGGTGCGGTTTCATTCATGTTGTTAGATTGGGCCGCTCATAACTTAAACTACTAATTTATTTGTCTCCACTTTAATACGATTTTCTTATAAAATATTCAGTTGGGTTGTTTTAAAGGATACTTTCGTTATAAATCCGTAAATTAATTAAATTATTTCAATAGAATATTTACTTTAATTTTATACGCAACATTAATAAAATATTGTGGATTTAAAAATAATTAAAGATAACATTGGATTTGAATTCGAGTTAAAAATAATGCGATTTTATTTGACAATGCTTTATGGCGTACATGTCCACACGTCATTTTATCTAGAGCTTCACTGATAATTATTACAATGCCTTTAATGCTATCAGTTTCGAGCACGGGTTGCTTTCTAATTTAGTGTTTGTGTTCTCCATTCATAAAATAGCCAATAAAAGATAACTCGTATCTCCCACTCGCGTGTAAGGTGTAACAATGGAATACGTCGGACAAGTGGAAAAATATCGAATTTCATTGTAATCGTCAAAGTTCCCGAGTGCCGAGTGCTTGAATCAAAGTTTTTTCTCCTTATATTTATGTTTGTCTTTAATTTTTACTCCTTCACCGATGCCCATTTAAATATTGGAGGGCTCGGTGTTAACGACCACCATATAAAATTTTATTTGAACGTATCTCGCCTTGTTTTTTGTGTATTCAACACATCATTGATTTTACTTTTTATTAATCATTCCTGAATAAAGAAATTGTGTGCGTTTAAGTGCGGTTTTTATACACTTTTCTCTGTATCATTTCGGTGTGTTTACCATGAATTTTGGTCACTTTGTATAAACAATGATTTTCTTTGTTTTTATTGAAGGGTATATTCTGGAATACTTAAACATGCAAATCAGATAGGATAGATATAGATTAGTATATTAAAATATTGAAAATATTTTTAGATAGGTAAAGCATAGAAGTTCACGGTGGTCGCGGGTTCGAATCCCAGGGCACACCTATGAGTTTTCAGAGTCATACATGTGTATTGATAGTCAATCACCACGAACTAAAACGGTGAAGGAAAACATCGTGAGGAAACCTGCATACCATAGCGATTTATAAAAAATTCTATGGTATGTAAGTTCGCCAACCCGCACTAGGCCAGCGTGGTGGACTATATGGCCTAACCACTCTCAATCGTACTGTCGATTGTAGAGTAGGACCGTGCCCTGCAGTGGGATGTATATGGGCTGATACGGAAAGCATATAATCCCTTAAAACAGCCAAGAAAAATCTGTTGTTTTTTACAGACGTTTTGAACAGAAATTATGGCTTACATATCGAAATTATCAAAAGTAAATAAAAGCTTCATAATGTGTATTAGTTTGTAGACACGCTCCAGTAGAAGTTGTGGGACTAAGCGGCAATTATTTAACATCCACCTGCATTTAACTGTGTGTTCAAACTGGATTGTCCGCCCACGCTAATAAACAATTTCCATTTTAATTAATGAAATTGTTACTCTGAGCAGTGCTTCGGTTATTACTAATGTGTACATTTAAAAATTCTTGTCTTAATGCACGCGCGACGGTTTTAGATATCGGACCGTTATAGACAACTGGAAGCACTTTTATAATAAAATTTATCAATTTGCATAAAATTATTAGTCGACTTAAACCGCTTTATGCTTCCGAGATTTATTTATTGGCCACATGTCAGATAAATGGATTCTATATTAATGGTGGCGATATAGTGAAGCAATTTAGGAAAATATTAATGTTCAAGATTTTTATTGATTTATTTTATTTACAGTAATCAGATTGGTAATTAACGGGTTAATAAACGACGCTTAATTGTTGCTTGCTTTTGTGATGAGACGTATAGGTAAGTCATGTGAAGTTGAAGCTGTGGGAGATATAAAAAAGAGTTGACATATAAAATGAAGCAGCAACAAACGTCGCAAAGATTTGTGCCAGCTATCTCCGGGGAGCGAGCATTCGTGTAGGCAGATAGGGCTCGCGGGCCGCGCGGCCCCGATGCACCGCCGCCATCGCGCCGCCCTGCGCCCTGCCGCACGGCCTGCCGACATCTACACACATTAAATATATCCATTTAATGATTACAATTTCTCGTTATAATTTATTTAGGACGAAGCATAACAAGTTTTCGAATTAAATATGTCGCCCATAAAGATGCTGCGCCGAGGGTTGGCCGCGACCGCTCGCCAGTTCTGTAAGGGGGTTCGGGCCCGACCGGCTAGACCACGAAATGATCTCTCGCCTTGTGTATGTAAGAATTAAAACCGGTCGCTTCGGCTCACACTAAAATGATCGTTTTGAAACCGCTCCGAAGAGGCTCTCGGGGAGTCAAAGGGTTCGATGCGCGTGTGCCGCCGACAAATGAAATATTTCTTCTCAGGAATAAATTAGAGTCCATAATCCAATTCTACCCGGGTCGCCGCAAGAATCGTTTTTATCGAGCTCTTAGAAGGAAACAGATAGATCGAGATCTGCGGGAGAGTGTGAATGAGAGCATTACGATCAAAAAGGGCGGCGGGGTGTCGGCGGGTGTTCGCGGGTGTGCGCGGGGCGGCGCGGGGTGGCGGGGCGCGGACTCGTTGTTGGATAATTCTTTATGAATATGTGAGCTCGTTATCTGCGCGCTGACGTGGCCCGAGCGGCGAGATGAGGCGAGATGCGGCGGTGACGCGCGCCGTGTGCGTTGTGGTGCTCGCTGCTCGCTGCAGTCGCCGGGCTCTAGTGTTGGCACTAAATAATACACAGGTATCGACAGCGCCGTCTGCAAAGAGCGGCGGGTACACGACCGGATCAACATACGGCATCGACGCAGATTGAACGATAGTTCCCGAGGAACTGGTAATCGTTATGGGCCGACTGGCGGATGAAATTTATTGGCAGCGCGTTGGAGAAATGTAGCGAGCGGAAGGGGCTTGCGATTTTAATTAGGTAATGAATGTCGATGCAGATCTGCATATCGGTTTAACGGCTAGATTTATCCACTCGTTGTCTATCCGTGTTTAGAGCTCTGTTTAGTTAAATCCTCCGAATTAGCGGTTTATACCGATCGGATTCATTAAACAAATAAACGATATTTTTTTCAGGTGAATCTATTTTGATTAGAATTTGGTTGTAACCTTGCAGATCAGCACTGACTGTTACGAATAAAAAGCACATACACCCATAATTGTAGAAATGTTAAAACAATATTGAATCAAAATATCACATTAACGGAAGGTTACTTCAGAGGGAATGTAAAATAATAGTCATTTTAGGTTTTTTTTTTAATTTATTGCAATGAATGACGAGACGAGCAAGCCGTTCGCCTGATGGTAAGCGATACGACCGCTCATACACAGTAGCAACATTCCACTGCGCTCGCCATCCTGAGACATAAGATATTAAGTCTCAATATGTCCAGTAGTTACTCTGGCTACAATGTCCTTCAATTCGAAACACAATAGTGCATTTACGCAGTGTTGTTTCACGGGAGAAATAGACATTGCGGTGGTACCTACCCAGATGGCCTCTCACATATGAGAGACCTACCACCAGTAAAGGATTTAGGATATTGTCCTTCAAATTGCATCGAAACCCCTGATGATGATGATCGATCTGATTATCCTATTAACTATTGATGTTCATAATCTGCCTGGGGAAACTTTACGGCTTTACATTGCATTTTTCATCACACGTAGATATATTAGTAATTCAATTTTGTCTATGCCCAAATACTCATTTCTCAACATCAAGGACAATTTTAAATGTAATGTTCCAACGAAAATAATTAATGACGGAATTAACGATCCAAAACACGTTGATTGCAGTGAAAGAAGCAACTTGTTCACTTCGCAATCTATCCTTACATTTCCCACTGATTTTATCTTTAAAACGCTTGCGTAAACGAAACAAATAAATAAAACAAAGGTATGAAAGGGGATCCTTTGGACGGCACATTTCTCTTCAAAATTGACGTTTTCAGAAGCGGTCGGTTTTTAACGTTTTAATTAGGGGCGCACATTACGGCACGCCATCACGTTCGCCCCTCGCTCTTTGCCTCACATTTTTGTATATTTCCGTCTATTTGGGGAAATTTTTATTTTTCGACAACTGTGCTATTTTTGAGTCGCGTGCAGCCGGCGCGCGCTCTCCGCGCTAAATCTCTGTGGGAAACTTGTCTCGCCATTGATCAAGCGTTATGTCGGCCCAATTTATTGCCACTAATAATAACATTTACTTATTACGTATTTATTGTAGTGGTTCTACAAAACGCAAAATTAATACGTTGAATTTTTTTCTTACCTGTTAATAATGTACCCATACTTATTTAAAAGTCAAAACAAATGGTCTGGTAGCTGATGATAAACGAATAAACTGTTTAAAAAGTAATTTATATGGCGCAAGACGCAGGAAACGAATAGCGTGATGGATAGTGGTGACGAATGACACCTTCCGTCTGTTCGGTAAAAAATAAGTTCAATTCCACCAAAATTTCAACTTAGTCCTGTCATCCATCGCTCGCGCCATTAAAAAGTTACAACTTTTTTCTGTTATACCTCCGTGCAGTGTTTATTACAGCGACGTGCGCTATGAGCACGCCGGCGGGATATAATATCATCGCATCGAACCTTGATATGTTTGAACAAGCCAGTGTTTGCGTTACACTCGTATTTGTATGTGTGCTGAGGGGAACCACGAAACTCCTATAAAAATGTCACGCCCTTGGAGTTGTTTATAAAAACGTACGAGAGTGTTTCAGATGCGCGTGTATTTCCCAAACGTGAATACAAGTAGCTTGTGACGCATTGGGTGGTGTTGGCAGTCAGCTCACGTCACGTCACGTCACATCATTTGTCGTCGTTAGCGATGACGCATGACGCCGCTGACCCCGGCTGCGACCTGCTCCATCATTCTTCCGTCACCACCACAATGATGTCATTTGAATCCCATCTTGCAATTCATAAGTGTAGCATTTAGACAAATATTAAATGCCTATGTAAACCGCTCATGATTAATGACCAAAAAGCTGAAAAAACAATAGCAGGTGACGGGTAACGGGCAGATGTCACCGTTCTATTACTTTCTTTTCGAGGAATATTTTTATTGAAAAATTTCGCAAACAAAACCAAACCTCCCACAATGGTACGTGCACAAACGCCAAAAATCTATATTTGTATAATGATGTTATATTGAGTGAGAACGGTCTCTATTCATAGAACGGTTTTCTAAAAACTGATTTATGGCGATATGCAACCGAACAATCCATCCGTTTTGACTTATGATGGCACGGACCGAGGTTTTACTACCCTTTCAGTTCATCTTGAAACAAACCCTTTGAAAAAGGGGGTAATAAAATTTTATTATTATATTTGCAAAACCCAACACAACAGTTTGGTCGTGCACCCCGTCGCTCGAGCCTGTAGCCGCGCCAATTAGTCATGACACCGAAAAAACTCCAATTTATAGGAAACAAAAAAATGACACGTCTACAGAATTTACGACTCGGCCAATGGTCATGAGTATTTTTTGCTATTGTCTAAAACGTTAATAAAACTTTAACACTTTAAAAGGTCGTTTCTATAACAAAGTTTTGCGTAAAATGTGTTTATTAATTTTCGGATCGGTCAGGTAAGCGCGCGACTTTGTTCGTATGCAAATGTAGGGCTCGTCGTTTCGCCGTAAAGCAATAAGTACGTGGAAACGAGGACTTTGAGGCTTATTAGTAGCGCAATGTAAATAATATGAGTAATTCAGGTAGTCGGCTCGTGAATGGTTGTTTAGACATTTGATATGACGTTATAGTATTTGTGTAGCGCTCGGCGCGGCAGTGAACTGCGACGGGACGTGCTCGGATGCATGCAAATGGTGCGTGGAGATGTGTGACGTATACGCGGTGCGCGTTGTCTACTACCCTTGTTACGTTACACATTCTGGACACGAGCCGTGGAGTCGCGCTTCGCTCTAAATACTTACGAAACAAACAAACATTACGAAAACGTTTATCTTTTAAATTCCGATTTATCTCATTCGTACCTCCATCACTGTTTTCGTAAATGTTACATTGTATTGTAAAAGGCGACGAAGAACCTTAAAAATAAATATAGTTCATACAATCTGTTTGATAGCGTGAATAATTTCATTCAATAAATAATTTTAAAATAAAATTTAAAATGTATCTATGTTCTTGTATGGATAAAATAAACAAAGTGTTGCATGCGTCTCCTCAGCTTTATCTCGTAGCCTTTTAGTACAACCAAATATTTCTTTAATTTACCGCATTATGCAAACCAAGACATGTCTTTCATTATTCTCCGCATTCGATTCCAAATCCGAGAGAAATAAGTTTTTGTCTCGTCACGACACGGTGCGGTGGCTCCTGCTGTCTCCGATTGTTTCCTCGCATCCTGCGGTTTTAAACAATTTCCATATCGATATACACCCCAACTAAATACTCTTTAATAATAAGTGCACTTTTTGCAAATATTATAAGTGAAAGTGACGCGGCGAGCTCCTCTCGGCCCACTCTAAATCATTCTCTTTGTCATGCTAATATATGTTGATTTTACAACATTTAGGCAGTGTTGGAAGGAAATCCATTGTCGCTTAACCATTTGAAGTTCCGAGAAGTTTGGAAACTTTTATTTTCGTTTTGAACGGCTCGCTTGGCCGGTATTCACATAAGCAGCATTAGTTTATTATGATTAGTGGTGTGCATTTCGTATTGGGAGTGCAGAGGGCGCGGGGGGCGGGCAGGTCGCGCCGGTAGCGTTGCTCCTTCCCGTCTAATGAGCAACCATGTTCGCCTCAATTGCACACAGCACTCTTATTCACCGGCAATTTATTTCATTTTTGCCTGTGATCGCGCCTTATTGAGCGCCTTTTTATCTTATTGCCTTCGTGGGTCTATAATACGCGTCCTGTTACTTGCAAATGAGACACACGGCCAACATGTTGGTTGGCTCGCTCATGATGTAGCTGCGTACGAATAATTAAAATTTCTTACTTTGTTATTTCTTATTAAATGAAACTTTTAAAGGAGTTCATGGGAACCCATTAACATATTTGTTTATTTAACGCTAATTATATTTGTAAATGCCTCAGGTATATAAAGTGTTGTTTATTGAGCGTCATAGAAGTATCCAGGAATTCATTTGCATATTCTATGTTAATGTTTCTTAAAGTTATGTTTTATTGCGAGTAGGGAGACGTTCGCCAAGGCAATGGCGTTATGAGTAGAAGAGTCATTATAGTAATAACAATTTCTGAGCCGTTGCCAAATGCTTGTCGGATACGACACTATTAAGAGTGGGCCGTAAGCGCGAATATTTGCACCAAAAATATAAACATAAATTTTTGTGTTACGATTGTCATTCATGTAAATCATACAATATAGCTCGATGCCGCCATTAATAAAATTATATGTATCCCAAAATAAAATAACACATTCGCGAGGTCGGTAACCTCATGTAAACACAGGTATACACTGCTGCTTTGCTTATCTGCGCTAAATATTAATATTGGCTTTATGCGACTAAAATATGAATATTCGGCAAACCTGTATTGGATTGAGTAAATACCAACTAAACATCCAAAGCGTGGGAGAAACACTCGTGTTAGATTTGGACGAAAAAAGAAGATTCAATGTGACGATGTAATTTTTGCTTGTTTTTGTAGCATTTTATTACGTTTCGGAACATTGGGGTAAAACCGTAAATTAAATGAAAGATCCGTCAGTTCGGGAAGAAGTAAATCAAGCCGGACGGATTGCCCCTAATAAAAATTATAAGAGGCACAATGGTTCGAATGTGCGCCGGGACTGTCAGGAGCTGTAAAATCTTGCTATGTTTGTTTATGGTGCACTAAAATATGTTATAAACTAGATAAGTATAATCTAAATAAACTAACGTATAATTAGTATCATGATATTTGTGTTAAGCTCTCGGGACGTATTCTTTGAACGAGTTTTATTAAGAACCGTTTATTACGTCTGCCCGTGCATGGCGCCCATGGAATATATCCTTTAAATCATGGCGGCTGAGGTGGAATTTGATTGAGTTCCGAGTTATGACTTCATACAATGAAATGTGTGTGTTTTACTGGTGGTAGGTCTCTCATATGTGAGAGGCCATCTGGGTAGGTACCACCGCAATGTCTATTTCTCTCGTGAAACAACACTGCTTAAATGCACTGTTGTGTTTCGGATTGAAGGACATTGTAGCCAGAGCAACTACTGGACATATTGAGACTTAACATCTTATGTCTCAGGATGGCGAGCGCAGTGGAATGTTGCTACTGTTCATGAGCGGTCGTATCGCTTACCATCAGGCGAACGGCTTGCTCGTCTCGCCATTCAATGCAATAAAAAAAAATAATAATAATAATACACGCTGAACAAATAAACGCGCGGTAATATTTCTTTGTTCGGGCAGCCAATGGCGCTCCATGAAGACTCGTCTTGTGGACTTTTTGTGGTGCTCTTATTATATTGGTTGGATTTTTTTAAGAGATCTTATTTGTTGACTCAACATCTGATCGTAAATCTGTAGATGAATATAAGAATGGATATGTGCAGGTGTGCAACCCTTTACGTGTACTTATTTATTATAGTTATGTTTTTACAACCGCCGGATAAGCCTCGACCTCTTCAATTAAGACGGTTATTAATGATGACGAAATACGTACACGTTTTTTTCATTTCTTAAGAATTATACCAAAAGCCAATCTATTAATGGGTACACATATTGTTGAGATCGATTCTAATACTTCGAGATCGTGAGAGTATGAATATTTGCTCTGGCAACTATTTCTACTGTATAGTACTGTAAATAAATAATGTATGCTTTTGATTGTAGCAATGGTTGGCACTAACATTATTTATGATAATATTATTGTTACTGGTTAAATAGCGAAAAAGTAGTCGTCGTTATTAGAAAAGAAATAAATACAGACTTTCTTCCTTTTGTAATTAAATATTTGAATACAAATCTTTATTTTTTAATTACTTTACCGTCGTAAATTGTAATAGTTAGTTGTAAATTAGTTGTTTTAGTTTTAGTTTTATATCAATGTATGTGTGTACTTAATGAACAAATAAAGGTGTTTCTATTCTAATTTAATTTCAGATATGCAATGATTTTTAAAATTTTAAATAGATATTCGATTGTCCACGTCTAGTGTATGAGTAAGTGTTAACTGTAATATTCACAAGCATTATGAAAATTTTACATTGAGGACTAAAAGAAACACATATTGTTCATGAAAATAAATGAATATGAACATGTTGATTCGGCACATTAGCAGTAAGATATTTTCTAATCAGGGTAGGCCGGCGCTATTACAAACCTACTCTATTTCAGTTAGTTTACTTTGTATTTAGAGGAAGATGCCCCATTTATTACATTCACAAATGTAAATGAACGCTTTCGAAGTACTCCGCTTACGTGAGAATATTTGTATTTATTTTATTTATGGCGAGCGCAGCGCGAGGGCGATGTGTTTAAATATCTTTAGATTTTAAATTCATGTTCACTCCGAGTAACTCGGCAATCCATTAGTTTATTATTGCTTATCTTTTTATTTATTTATTTTGTACGCGTATGGATTTTTACTCAATTTAGCTGTGTGGAAAGAGGTTGAGCAATTCGATAAATACTGAGGACTGCAGTAATGATGTCTTACTAAGCGTGTATTAGGATTGTATCAAATTGGAATCAACGCAGCAGTTCATTTACCTATGAGCGTTTCTAGAATTTTTCCGTGAGTAATATGGCATTAAAAGATTATGTGGATGTTTTTTGATTGTATCTTACAGTTGGTCAATCGCCTGCTATAAATGACTACACAAATTATTAATAGATTTTATAACACATATCCTAACTGGTAGATTGTGAGACTTTTTATGGCAAACTGAATCTACATAAAAATACCTTCCCTACAACATAAATTGGCAACATTACTTAATTTCATTTTGTTTCCTTAATATAAAACACGTTTCCGTAAAAATATGTATGAGGGTAAGTGGGGTACTACTTAAATTAAATTAATTAATTATTGATACATATTTTCAAAACAGTGTAATTTTTCTCTAACTTAGCGTCAAAAATAAATACATTTCAAATACATTTCATTTCATTTCAGTCTGGAACTTTGTTCAGGTTAAGTTTTTTTGCATATTAATTCATCAAAATATAAAAGTTTTGTCTCGAAAGTGTTATTTTCAATCGGTTTTCCTGTTCATATTCGCTTGAAAGAATTCAGCATGACTATAAATACGTTATATAATAGGTGTTGCTATAAATATCCGAGTTGAAGTCATGCGTTGATGATTTAATTTTATACTGAACGTATTGTTTATTGTTCTTTCTTGTAGAGTTGTGTTGTTTTTATTAGTGACGTTCCAAGTTCAGTTAGTGTGAATCATGTACTGAACTATGTATTACAGGAATCGGGTTATAAATACTACTGGGCTTTTTAACGAACGAAATTAAATGGTTCTGTCTATTAAACAATATTTTAATAACATTTTGGTTTTCAGAGTTTTTGGTGACGTACAAAAATAACATACCTGCGACCGTTTAAAAATAGACTATCATTGAATGACTGTCGTAGAATCTTTCACGTCAGTTTAATTTATAATTACTATGGATTAGTTTTTGGTCCTACAAAAACAACATATACCTGCGACCGTTTAAAAAAATAGACTAGAATTGAATGACTGTTGTAGAATCATTCATGTTTCAGATTAATTTATAATTACTATAATAAATAGTGAACTATATGATATTTGTATTTAATTTTAATTTTTTAATTTCTGCTTTTTATTTCTGCTCTAAAAGTTGGTTGCCATTTCTAGCATCACTTTTTGATATCCAGTAAAATTTGTCGCTTCTATCGCTGCGTTGTTAACTCTACGTCTCGTCTGGATCATCATGAGTCATTAAAACCGGCTAAAATATGGCTTTATAAGATGTTCTTTCTGATGTCAACTTTAAAATTTACATGTGTAAATTATTGTTCGGAATATTCTTGACGATTACAAACGCGCTAACGAATTTATGGGTTACTCGTCTTTGCGAAGATTATATCGTCTTTAAACTGTATTTTTGGTTCTTTATTGAATTTTAAAAGAACTGTGAAGAGGATGTGCAGGTCGTTATTAAGTGTTATGGCCGTCGAGACAATGCCAACGCGTTTGATTGTCAACTCAACATTATGACGTTTCGGCGAATGAATAACAAATTGATATTGCGGATTATGTTGTCGCTACTAATGCTGTAGTTTTTATTATGAAAGTTTTTGTTCAATATTACTATATTTTGTACAGCTTTAGATCAATGTAACATACTAAAAATGAAACAACTCAATTAATTTATTTTAGAAATAGTGTATAACGATGTCATAAGCGAAAGGAAATATGTTTATTTATTGTTTTTAGGTGGGAGTGGATGTAGAAGCAACGTATTTATACCTTCCCATAGAGTCTGTTTCTGACATTCTTACATCAACACGAGGCTTACTCGTCTGCCACTTCGTAAAACATAAATATTATCGTGGAGAAGGCCGTTCTCGATCGAACTTATTTTTCCGTCTGCCGACAGTTATTTCATATAAATTAATGGCGCGAGTCGTCACGGCGCAGACGCCGAGCTCTATTTATAAACTGACGAATGAGACGCGCCGAGCGCACGCGCACGCGCTCGCCTCTCGTCATATTCCAATTACAAATAGCTGTCATCCACTTTACATGACCAGCATGCTCGCCGCGCACCAAAACCGACTACTGCGTCTTTCAAATACGCATTTCAGTTCACAATTAAAATCGTAAACATGCTCGCTTTCCGACCGAAACCCCGAGGCGAGGCCCGTGCGAGAGCCAATGGGAGCGAAATGGAAAATTTTCATGTATGTAGCTATGTGTTTCACGATGCTCGTAAAAAATAAAATTATGAATTATGATATTTGGAGCGAGCGCGCATCTCTGTTGCTCTCTCGGCGGGCGCGCTGGAGCGAACGAGACGCAGGGCGGCGCGCCGCGTCGCTCGCCGTCGGAAGGGTTATTATGTATGAATTATGATGACGCCGCAACTCCGTCGGCGGTAATATCGTTATGAATATGCTGAGCTCCGCTCGCTCATTGGTTTAAAGCACATCCGCCTCGGTTGCGCGGGAACGCCTACGGTGGTCTTTTTTATTCCTTTATTGACATTCAGTTATGCACATTGCGAGAGGCGATGCACAAAATGTAATATTTCGCCTGGTAGAGAGATAAGTCGAACCGAACGAGCGGCCGAACCGATCATTTGGGATGCAAATACGAGTGACTGTCGTATGTAAACGAACTTATGCTACTCATGCGGTATAGGCTCCCGGTATGAGGCCCACTCAGACGTTTCCTGCATTATATCAATTTGCATTTCAGCTGGTTTATCGGTCCGTACGTTGCGAATAGGTAGATAAGTATGATATATAAATAATTGTGTCGGTAGCAATAGCGTGGCCTGACACAAACCAGTCGGATTTTACAAGATAGGTGAAAGGCGACGTGTGTGGTAAGTAGCTGTAAATATAACAAATGAAATGCACGGCGATAGGCGCGCCACCTGTCACGTCTGGGCCTAAAATAGAATAGAGCAATAATTAAACTATCACAATTGGCGGCTTGTACATTGTACAACAACCGCACAACATGAGTGTTCCCAGCACGGCGCCGCCGCTGCTCGCCGAATGCGCCACGCTTATGGCGAAAATAGATAACTGAAATATTTCCCGACGTTTCATGTTCCAAATAAAAATGTATATTAACAGCTTCAACTCCGAACGAAACAATAAATCTAGTGCGTTAAACTGCTGCCAGTTACACAAGCGAGCGCGTACTAATATTTGGAGCAGACACTCATTTTATATCATACATTGGTTTGTTACTGCTCCCGGAACATCTCACTCGCCGGTCTAGTATATTACCGTCTTTGAATTCGGGTCGTATAAGAATCCAATACACACGATAGTCGATATCTAGCCGATATGTACTTCTGGCAATGATACAGCGAAATTATAAGGAGTTCTAACACACATGAACTAAATAGGCACTCATATTTGTTTCGCTATTTTCTTATTAGAATTTCCAGGTCATGTTAGTTTTCCTCAACCACAGTTTAAAAAGCAAGTTTTAATTTGTAAAACAATAAAAATGATATATTTATCCCAGAACACATTGGGCGCTATTTTCCAATAAATCGTTTGTAAGACGAAAATCTATCCTTGACCCAGTTTTTAAAATTCTCCGATCTGGTATGCGCGATGATCATGCGAATCTATTAACATTATTAATTTACATATATTTATATAGAAAAGGTAAAAAGCGAGCGTAATGAAATACGACTGTACTATAAATGTAACTCGGTAACAGTGTGCGGTGTTCATAATGTGTGTGGTACACTGCCGTACCGCTGTCGTGTTTGAAAATATTCACAACATCGCTTAATATATCTTGAGCAAGCGTTTTAGCAGCTTACATCCTTGTCGAGCCATATATTCAGTATGGAGTATCGGCATATTTCATTACACCGATAAGATGCTTGAATGCTCATAGGTAAATTGTTGTTGTTGCATGTGACTTCTTATTAGAATGTCTACTTATAATTGGCAGATCGATGTTAGATTTGAGTCATAGTCCAACTTATTATTTCGACATAAAAAGGTAATACCGCTATCGATTATGATTTCTCCTGTATGTATCGTATCGATTTTGAAATGTTTTCTTTCGGAGTCAAGGCCCGTTTGTCTTAGCGTGGTTCAGGGCTACAGGGTACGCGGTGACAGCTGAGTGCAGGTTATATTTCCGTATTTTCAGCGTGTCGGGTAAAGTGGGTTGGTCGACCCGATGCGTGGCAGTCGTGGCATTCACCTTGTTGGCTCCACGCCAGCGGGAACCGGTGCCCACCCGTGTCTCTGCGGTGTGCTACCAGAATGATGGTTTTCATTATTGATACGAGAGGCCGCGGCCACGGATGTAAGACCGGCGGTTTGCTCAATATATGTTATGCTCATGTGCTCCGTCTTGGTCGGGGCTTAATGTTCTGTTCTAGTTGTTTTGAGATGGATATCAATTTTGATTATGCAATGTACGTTTTCATGGAGGTCGGCATTTAGTTGGATATTTTTTTAAATAATCTATTGTTCCTTTATGAACCAATGAACGAAAAAAGAAATTGTATCTCTTACCTCATGACTCATGAGACATGATTTAATATTGCAGAGTTGTAATGGAAACTAATTTGACCTACAATATGGTATGCAATATCGCAATGTTAAGATCGAGACGTGATTTAAATGATAGAGATGACACACGCGAAGAAAATTAAATGGTTTCATCACACAACTCAACATTACAAGACGAATAGCATTAAATTAAACAAACACACACAAAATACTGAGAGAAACACAATTTCCTATCCTATTTCAGTGCGAAATGAGTCATCAACCCGATTGAAATCATCAAAACACGTGTCGGGAAAACGGGATATTCCTATAAGTTTATTTGGAACGTATCAATCTTACACGAACTAATTGGAATGGAATGTTGTTTCAATAAAATATAATTTGGCTGTTTAAACTGCTGCCTTCGTCCACACAGTACTAGCTTTAAGAAAGTATGTTTAGATGTTGTCCAGTAGAGAAGTGGGGCGGCATCAGCATGCAGTTGCATTATGAACTTACTAACGATTGCTTATGTTATGCCAAAGTAACTACGTGTGCAAAATGCACACCTACCTATTAAGATTGTTCGCTTTTACATTTAAATACGTTGCGAATTCGATATCGAGTATTTCGTTACTTGTTATTGACAAATCGATTTACCAACTTTTTAACCCGGATTTTGTCTGTGACGTTGTTTTTTTATTTTTTAATTCAAAACCATTCTACAGGAATTGTATATTTTCAGGGATAAAATTAGATTATGTGTCTCTGTAGCTCTGTAATTAACTCTTGGCAAAAAATATAATAACTAAAACCTTGAACACTTTTACATTTAAGATATTGATTTCAGGTATTGACACAATGTTATCTTTCTGTAATGCTACAAAACATAGATGGAAAGACAAAGAGATAGACCATATAGTTTCAAATATATTTTCTACCATTAAAACTAATAAGATACCTTTTGACCATGCTCGTTGGAATTTACTTTTAATTTTCTTTGTGGCAGCTTTCTTTCTCAACGTATTCATTTTATTCCATAAAATTTTGAAGCTTTTCTTATGTGTCCTTACTTACATGAACTCACGCCGTTTTCCTAGAAGGGGTAGGCAGAGTTGGTACTAGCACACCCACTGTTCGCCTTATATGTTCCGTCCCAAAATGTTATAAGGTGCGAGTCTATCGTCATATCGTGTATAAATTCCTGACTCTGGGAACTGAATAGGTAAATCCAATATTACTTTTTCCGACTTGGGATTTGAACCCAAGACCGTTGTTATCTTACCGTATTGCAACTATGTTACTGACGCAGTTTTATGTGTCCTTTATGTTAACAATTAACTAATGAAACACTTATATTCCAAATTACTATATGTTTGTAAATCGCTTAACAGCTCAGATACTCTACATCTGTAAATGGAAAATGCTTCATCGTTTCTTGTAAGAAAGCTGAGAATTTGTCCAAATTAAAATACAAAGAGCTCATTGGTTTAATTTGTGCAATTAATAAAAAGCATTACGTAAAAATAATTGGCCATTGTTGGTGAGAATTCACGGCGCACAAACACTAATTTGCGAAAGCAATCTCATGACTCTACATGGCGTTATGTGTTCAAGATTGCATAAATAGTCTTATCTTATTTGGAACATAACGTAAAACAACTTATAATAGTATTATTAAGATATTGTAGGTTGGACAGGAAAACCAGCCCTGTCAAATGATACAGACTGGATAGGGTATGTAGAAAAAAAATATATTGTAAAGAATCTTCTAAACAAAATAATGCCTAATGCATCTTATTAGAATGTGAGTTTTATATCACGATTGTTAGTTATTTTATATATTACCATACAGGACCAAATCAACATTAGAATTAGTAACCAAAGCTATACGACTGAATTTTGAATGGCACATCTCGCTATGATGCATCAAAACCAAAGGAGTGATTCGACACTTTAACATTTAATATAGTTAAGTTAGTTCTTGTTACTAGCTTAATAAAATGTACCCACCTGCTGTCCTATATTGACTCAGTGGAGTATAGAAAGCACTGAGGTTCTCGCATAATTTGAGGCTTTCCTATCTCAAGCCTGGACTGTAATGAAACTGTATTTAAAAAATCGTCGAATCGAAACACTTAACATTAATTTGTTTTTATTTATTAAAAAAAACAAAATAAGTAGGTACAATTGGCGACCTTATTGCACAAGGCATACTATTTCAGGCATCCTTTGGGTTGAGATATGAGAAAGAAGTGAGAAAGGGCAGTCTTAGGTGCATAGATACAAAATATATAAATACATAACAATATTCTGTATCAGCCCATATACGTCCCACTGCAGGGCACGGGCCTACTCTACAATCGAGAATACGATTGAGAGTGGTTAGGCCATATAGTCCATCACGCTGGCCTAGTGCGGGTTGGCGGACTTACATACCATAGAAATTCTTATGAATCGCTATGGTATGCAGGTTTCCTCACGATGTTTACCTTCACCATTTTAGTGCGTGGTGATTGATTATCAATACACACATGACTCCGAAAAGTCAGAGGTGTGCCCTGGGACATGAGCGTAGCCAGCCATGGGCTCAGGGTGGGGCAACAGTCTAAAATGATACGTAATTAGAAAACTTTACATGTTTTATACAAAAAGGTTACACCCTACAGCACCCTGTATCTAAGTATGCGATTTATCCTAAACACTTTCTTATTGCTCACCTGTCTAGTACTTTACCTAGATCATTTAGGTTCCGTTAAGTACCTTGCAGACCAAAGCCAGGGTGGGGCAAGCGCCCCACTCTGCCCCACCGTAGCTACGCCCATGCCCTGGGATTCGAACCCGCGACCACCGTGAACATGTTGGTAGCCGCGTCTAGTATTACATAATAGTATTATAATATTGTGTAAATTATAAGAAATGTGAAGTTTGTTAAGTGATTTAAGTTTGTCTGCATTTTCCATTATTAAACGGGTTCGCTTTAACCAATATGCAAGCGGATAATTGAGTTTTTCCTCTTCGTATTCTTAATGTAGCGTGGTAAGCGTATGGAACAATTCAACTAGGGCGATGCTCTGTCGGAAGTTAGCAAATTATCACTCGCTCGTAAAATTAACGCTTCTTATCGATGGAGAGATGATTTCAGAATTAAAGGGCGCGCGGGAAATTGCACATTTGTGTGAGCGAACAAAGATCAAAGTCGTGCGGCGACGCCCGCGCGCCACGACGAAACTTATTTAAAAGGTAACAAAATGTTTTCAATTTTATTGCTGATTTTATGTTGAATTCTTTAAACATGTACGGTAGGGTGCGTGCGGGGTCGGTGCGTCCGCGAGTGCACCCACACTGCCGCGCCAGTACCGCGCTCCTCCGTTACTGCCCTTCGGATAACCGCATTAGGGTGCAAAACCGACGGATAGCCGCCGACAATCTCAAATTTGCCTGCTGGAAGTGGCATTTCCGAGATAAGATCTCACGATGCCGCAATAAAAAGCGCCCGTACCTCGTCCGTTGTGTAATGTGCATTCAAATTGCATTGTGCGAGAACTAATTCGCCTTAGGCCGATTCGCATGTTACGATAAACACATGTTTCGATTAAGTGTTACGCTAATGTCGACCCCGCGCTTATTGCTTCGCAGTCGTAGTTCTGTAGTCTGTGCCACTGCCCACTAGCCAGTATTAACCGACGCCCGCCCGAATAAAAATAATGGAACCTAAATGGCATGGCAAATGAAGCTAAATTAGTAATTTGGTCTTATTTATGGCTAATTTCCGACGAACAACGGGTGCTTCCCGAGATATATAATTATTTATCGGTCCGGACGGAACGGGTGTTTCTTAGATAATCCTCATACTTTAAACGCTTCGAAAGGAGAGTGGCGCATGGCGTGGCGCTCTAGATAAACGTATGACAAAAGCTATTGTTCCCGAGGCTAATTACTCGCGGCTCGCGAATTACCTAAGCCTCATATATAAATTAGCCGGCGGCAAACAGCGGAAAGATTTCTCTAGTTATAGTCCAACACAACAATTATTCGTAAATCACTTTACTATATGTTGAAATTTACGACAGGCGCGGAGGAGGCGAGCGCGACTCTAGCGGCGCGCCGGGCCCGCGCGAATTCTAACTGATGGCGCTCTGTGTAAGGTCCATATTGTCGGCAGCGTGCGTCTGCCGCTAGGAAACACCGAATTGTGGAGGAAAAGAGAATATGCATGGCGATTTCGTGATGAATATTCATTTCCTACAGGGCATGAAATTTATTGTGTTTTACATTTATATTCAAGTCAGCCGTCTTATGTAACGGTAGCGACGCGGGATTAGCGAATTGTGAACGTTCACATTACGATTGTGTCGCACGATTCTCACTCGTGAGCGGTTAATTTTAACCGTCCTTAATAAATTAATGAAATCGCCGCGTGACTTTCTAATGACGACTGGATGCGATTGTTTTCCCGTTATTAAGTAAGAGTACCTGTCGGATGTACCGATCAATTATAATCGATTATACATTTAAATCGCCACTCGGTACGAATCGATACGAGTTGATTGTCCCCCCTTGCTGGCGTGTGACAAGTCTCACGAGTACCTCACATTCCACGGTGTTTCTCTATCGAACTATGACATCAGACGCAGCCCGATGAAAGCTATATTAGTAGAGGGCCGTATTGGCATTGAATCGGCCCGCGAGTGCGCTTAACGACTGTTCCAATATAGTTCCCAGGCGCTATGTATGTCGCAGCATAGATTTGTGCAAACGGTGTATCCGGGCAGTGGTGCACGTTCGCAGGTGTTCAAATTATTTGACATTTGAAATAAAATTTGGGGCGTAGTTAGTCATCGGCGATCGAACTCTGCGATCGACACACTTGGCACCTGTCGAATATTTAGCGCATAAATTCATAGCCACGGTTCGTTCTCGCAGTTCGCTTGATGGATTCTGAGCTATATTTAATCAACGCGGGCGCGACACGCCGCCGCATTGTTCACTCGATTGGATTGTTAAAACGTCCATCAACACATCTTTTATAAGGTATCGATGGATATTCCCCGCGGGAATGTAAATAATACACACAAACTTGTAGATGCGATCTATTAAAAATGATGGTTTATGTTGTATGTAAGGAATTTTATCGTGACATTAGAATGAAGAAGTGACGTGGTGCGGATGAGGCGGCGAGGCGGGCGGCGGCGGGCGGACGCTGCGTGATTGCAGTGGCCGCGTCAAACAATTGATTAGTCGCATAAACTCGGTTTGGCGCGCGCTAACGATGCATCATCCCAGCTGATAATTAAATTGTAAATTAGCTAAGCCGATGGTAGCGGGACGCTGACGCCGCGGCCGCGTGCCTCATGCGGTCGCGTTGCGAGCGCCGCCTCATTGCCGTCACGCGGTTTGTTGTTTGTTCAAACTTGTTTAATGCGCTGTATTGTATTCAGTTTTGATAAATGGTGTCTGTGAAGCACTAATTTCACTATAGAATCGCTCCATAACGACATTACTCGTATGTACTCGTATAAACATAATACGTTGTACAAACTAAAATTCGCTCGGAGCAGCTTCGCGCGCTGATTGCGAAAAATTCAATCTTGTTTCATGGAAATTTAATTTAACATACAAAATGAAAAGCTCTCTCGGTGTGTACTGTGTATGAATCGGCGGCGCTGCGCGGCGGGCTGACTGCTCGTCTGTGTTTGTGGACGCGATACTGCTTTGTGTGCATATTGTAATCAATTGTCGAATTTTATCAATTTGAATTCCCCATTTGCAATTTTGATGTAAATTCATTGTTTGTCAATAATGCGTCTGCAACACTGCACTGGCTCATTGGATTGATCGTTTAGTTTGAATAAAACAGTGCGTCAAACGTTGGAAATGAAATGGCCATAGTCTAAATTAATACTCATATTATGCATATGTTTAACATAAAAGGCAAAAAAAGGTATATCTGGTTGTAAAGGCAATACAAAAGACATTCAAATGAACCTTGTTAAAATTTGAAACGAGCATACAGTTAATTATTATTCACTGTTTAAATTATGTTTATTGTGTGTACGTATAAAGTAGTTGGACAAGGTCGGTTTTTATCAAACAGGAAGCAATAAAGGTGGAAAAACGTCAATTGTGTTTTATAATAGAGATAAAAATATAAAAGTAAAGTACTGTCTGTGTGGCAGGGTTTTGGTTTGGTTTTTGGGGTTTCTCTATACTCCGACACGAATTTGGAATGTTCGAACGATGTACGTCAACATATACGATAAAAGTTTTTCATTTCTAAAAAACAATACTATTTTTTATGAAACTATTCACTTCGAACTTAGTCTAAAGTGACGACATTTTACGAATATTATGTTAAGTATTTAGGCATATTCGTACAGTTTTACGTATGATGTTCGAACATTCGTCCGTCGTTTCGGAGTTCAGAGTAACCCCCGGATCAGCGGAGCTCGGGCCGCGCTGCGTCGCCGTCGCCCGTCACACTCGCGTCGCGTCGGCCGCAGAACATCGCACATAAAATATATTTATAGCAGTTCGTCGCACCTATCGCGGGGGGAATTCGCGTGCCGATGCCTTGTCAATAATCGTTAATAGATATTTCAGAAGACAATGCAACCGGCTAAGTATAGAACGTTGCGATTAACGTGCCGTCGCCGGCGGATGCTGCCACGCGCCCGCCACTGTGTTAATCTTATTATGGCGGCAAAATTTATTCCCGATGGAGTCTGTTTGACACTTAGAATTTCATTTCACTATCACTTCTTTTATTTGGTCGTCGCCCATTTAGCTGCACGAAAAAAGAAGTTAAAGTGTGTTTATTGCTTCTTCGGAAGCGGCAAGCGACGTTGATATATTGCGAAAAGCGGACAGTATGGACACCCCGTAACAAATAATTTGCGACAGTTAACGCTTTGTGATTGTCTAATTGAAGAGCAGATGTTCGCAAATCGCCAACGATAGATCCGAACCGAAGAGTACAGTCAAACACCTTGACTCGTTTTCAAATTGCTTTATTTGGGAACAAAACTGAACACGAATTAATTTATTTATATCTAACAGATTTCGTGACAAAAAATTCCGCATAGAGCATATGTTGGCAGGCGTCGGAAGTCGTAACTCACAGTTATGATGCGAACGACACCAGTTTCATAAACATTGTTTTTCTTCGTTTCGCCCCCAATATTTATATTTATCAATCCATCTACACATTTATTTATAGTCCAAAATAGCGAGCATCCGAGGGTGCCCAGGGGGCGCGCCGTCATTACGATTTATTGTTTACTTTGGTCATAGTTTGGGGCCGTTACAACACTCCTCAGACGGATTTTAAGATTACTTATTGTCGGCCAGAAGAACCCGAGCTTCCCCAGGAGTGTGTTGATGCGAAATTAAATTTACGGTTCATTCCGCTATATGTTTCACTCATAGGTGCGCAAGGTTTATTAGAAATTGAAAAATATTGTAATTATTTTTAGATTTAGTTTATATTCTCGATGCCGTCAATTCAGAAAAACAAGCGTTACGTATTTTCTTAGCCGGGGCATACATCAATCCGTTTGCTATTTCCTCTATCAACAATATTTCGATACGTTTTATTTTAGCGTGGCCGCTGCATAAATATCTAAATTTAAAAGATCGCGCACATGGCCTCGTTATTGAGTGTTTTCTTAGGAGATATTGCGAGCTAAAATTAGGGTGTGAAGAAGTTATAATTCATCCGCATAATCTCTGAATGTTTGGAGCCAATTATTGAAAGTCGCAGCATCTGTGTGAGTGTCGCGGAGCGCGTGCGCCGGCACAGATAGATCGTTGACGACCTTTGGGTCACCGAACTTTACGTTTAAGCTGTTGAAATATGCAAATAAAGATAATGCCATAGTATTTCTGCTTTATTCAATAATAATAAAACTCAATTTGTACTTTTAAATGTGTGCAAAAAAGTTATTGTTATCAAGCACTGTAATTATCAAACGTTGTATCTTAAAATAAATATAAAACTATATTAATTACGAATTTAATCAATATCAATTTTAGAGCACACAAGATTGGTTGTGACCTTTGGCGTGTCTTGCGTCTAATTGTCATAAAAGTAGGCGGAAAGTTATTGTAAAACAAATTACCTAATTATTAATAGTTGACTAGCGAGGACCGATATATCATTGTTGTCTGTTTGACATATAATATAATGAAGACCTATTGTTTCATATAAATCTGGGCACTTAAAATTCTTATTTGTTTTGGCTTCTAACAGTTGCCATGTTGTAGGAGAATATTTAAAATATTTAAATTTATGTCTTGTTCGCCGACGCTCATTTTTTTAATAGTTTATTGGTATCGTAATAATTCAATAATAGGTAAGGATAAAACTACATGCCAAAGTTCTGATTATAGTTATTAATCAGAAACCGACTCATTAAAATCGGCTTTTAAACCATGTTTCACCTGTCTTTGCTTTTACTTGTGACGTCAGTGCTTATGGAAAATAACTGAATCTCGAATATATAAATCTATTTTTTAGTAATTAAAAAGCACCCTACATTGTCTGACCGAGAATCGAACCCAGGATTCCAAAGTATTTATCAGAAACTTGTATTGCTAGATGAGGGAATATTTATTGGGGGTATAGTACAAAAATATCCTTTTTTAGATTTATTTTGTCACTGTTATGACTGAATATCCGGAAACGCAAAATTGTATGAGTCAAAAATAAGTTTTGACTCGTGCGACAGCCGCACGTAAATGTTTGCTACTCGAGGATAGCACGATTGCAACGTTTTGATACTTTTAAATTATTTTTAAATATTTATGGTGAATGTCAATGGCAGAAACCGTAGAGTTGACATCAAATCAAAACCAAAAAAAACTTAATACGATCAAGTTAGTTTTATTTAATCTAATACGACCATTAATAGCATCTAGTTTTTATGACTATAAATTAATTGTGGACAACATAATATTCTAATTAGCATATAATTTATTCCTTTTTGGATATGCAGCATGATGCAATAAGATTTACTATGTGTTATTATTTTATGTATGTATTTTTTGTGTATTTTCAAAAATAGACGACGTCAGATTCTTGTGAACCAGTTTTTTTAGAGGATAATTTGAAATCCTGCATGTTTTATTCATATTCGTGGGTTTCTCGATAAAGCTTTTTTATTACGTAGGCGTTGGTCATTTACCTGATGTTAAGTGACAAGTGCCACCTACACCAACAACAATGAATCTTTTGAATGTGGAAGTGCAAGAAGGGATGGGTAGCATAAAAATAATTATATTGTGGAATATTTTATTATTTGAGTAGTGGATGTTTTAGATCTAACAACCTGAAAATAGCTTCATTTATTGAGTTTAAGCTCCAATTAGTGATGCCTAAATACTTAATGGTTTCTTAGATTTATGAATGTTATACATTGAAATAAAACTATGAGTTACGGATTTTATCGTTCTGTGACCACGAAAGCTGTAAAGTAATCGAAACGTCGGGAGGTAAATAAAAAAACAAACCAGATCAACGATAAAAACCGTAAATAATAGTTATATTTCAACTTAAATACATATTATCGCTTTAAACCGCATGAAACCTGAAATTTTCGTCACTCGTCGACATTAATATTTCTTACAAACGATCAAGATTAATATTCCGTCAAATAATACAGAAGCAGTCTTCTCAATGCTTGACATATTTATGTACACAGTAGGTGCAACGCACGGGACATATGGCGCGGCAATTTATGAACCCGAGGGCCCATTACCATTTTAAATATTATTTTTAGGGAATTTCGTGTCAGATCTCACTCGTCGTCGGCCCGTATATTAAGAGATGTGATCCTCTGATTAAGTCGCCCTGATATTTGTGATGTAGGACGCTTTCAAATTTTCGTTTAATTAGGGAAACATGTATTCTAAAATGCGTCTTATTTTTTGCGTTTGAATGCAGTAAGATTTAGAGAGTTTTTATCACACGGTAGGCAGCGGTTTGTCTATGCCCCTGGCATTGCAGCGGTAGCCGTTTACCATCAGGCGAGCCGCTAGCTTCTACTCATTCCCAATCAACACGACGGGAATTCGATTGTTCTACTAAGCAACCCGATTAATTACAGAGCAATGCTTGTCATTTCACTGCCCTTGACATCTTGAGACATAAGATGTTAAGTCTCAATATGTCCAGTAGTTACTCTGGCTACAATGTCCTTCAAACCGGAACACAACAGTGCACTTATACTGCTATATTATTCGATTGAACTGGAACCTACATGATTATGTAATATATGTTATACTGCAGCATTAGTTATTGAATCAGTTATAAAACACGCGTGTTATAAAACCAATACTCTTTTTTTTCACAAACCGCTACAAGCGTTTTCAAGTATCCGATACTCTTGTTTGCTTGTGGGTAAATTTTTATGTCGATCCGCCCCGCTTCTATTGCAGCGAAGCAATTAATAGTTTAATAGAATGGGTATGAATGGTGCAGTTGTGAACTCGTCTAAGCAAACAAAGCTGGGTCAACCACGCCATTAAACTTTATGAAACGGAAGCTGTCGGCATGTGCTCGGTAGTCGACACCCGCCCAACTGTCTGTCAATAAAACCCAAGTTAGGGGATCGACTCGTGCGCACACTTTCATATCTACACCTGTTGCTGTAACTTACACCAATACTCATGGAATTTAGACATTAATTGGGGTTTCTACTCCAGAAAGCAAAATTTACATAATAGTCCATGATAAAAATTGGAGGAGGTCCCTCAATCCCGACCGCATCCAAGTCTTCCTACTTTCAATGTAGAGAGTACCATTCTATGAAGGGTTCTCACCATACAACCCTATGACAAGCATATGAGTGAACATCAAGCGGTTCACTAAATTATCTGCTTATATTGATAGATTAAGAAATAGGCAAAAGCGAAATACGACCTAGCGACCTTGAAAAACGAGCGTATTCCTTAATGCTGGGCATTTAAGATGCGTATCTTCATGCCCTATGGTGTTGCAGAGGTACATGGCGGTGATCACTTACCATCAGGTGAACCGTATGCTTGACTGCAACCTTTAAAAAAACATAGTACATACAACAGCCCCAAGGTGGATCTGATGAAAGTCGTAGAAGGTAGTGAAATATACGTCCCACGCAACAATTTATCATAACATCACTCATAGGGTAATTTTCTGCTGAGGTCGTTTTGTAATGATTTGTTAAATAGCCCATAAATGAATTTAGCGGAATATTTGTAGCAGCCACAGAACAGTTGAATATGGTTAGAAAGGCAATAGCCGTCAAATTGTATGAAAACCAGCGTCGTCGTTTTCGGAACACAAAACCTCAACACATCTAATACATAAAGCTTGCAATAGTCGATTTAAAGTATCGATAAAATTATTGAAATGTGTCTTTGTTATAAGACCGGAATTTATTTTATCGATATGCTTAATAGTTTTTTCTGATACGGTTATTTCATTAGCATTATGTCAATAAGCGGAAAATAAATGAGACTAGTATTGAAAATTCATTTTAATTTGTATACTATTTTACAAATCTATATGTACAGGATTTTTAAGATTTTTAGCTGTGTGTGAGGTGTTAACATTTTTATTATTGGAAAGGCACATATAGGTAAGCAATTGTTATAATCAAATTAAGATTTTTTTACGTCAATAGATTCAGTGGTTTTGATTTTTCATACAATATTTAATTATTTCATCGCCATGATACAGTTTTTCCATAAGCGTTACCCGTAATTATTATTGGTTTGTATATTACTTATGATCCAGATTTTTTTATTGCCTTCCGTTTCACGAAAATGAATACTTAGAACAAATCGTACTGGATTTTGTAGGAATCCAGTTGTCTCTACCTATTGCCTTTATCGACTCACTCTTGGAAATGTATAAATGAATAAGTTACTATATTATAATGTATTTTCAGACACAAAAATATGTTGTTCTCATGTTGGCAGAGGTATGAAATTAGAACATAAGGATAGGTCGTCAACGTTATCAAACGTTACTACAATTTAAATTGACTAAAAACTGATTTACGAGTATACGAAATCTATAACTACATCGATATAGTTACTATGTACAAGACTACAACACTACGTAATATGTGCCAATTTTTGCTGTTGACATAACAAAAATGAGTCGTATGCATTGCGTAACAACTTGGCATTCGCGAGCATTGTATGTACGCGTAATCAGCAATGTATATTTTTGATTTGTCATCTATCATATTATCGAATTCTTCAAAATGTCGTAATTAATAACCGCAATTTTTGAAAATACAGGTGAAAATCAATAAAATCGGGTTGAATATTGATATGAAATTCCTCCTCTATTGATATTTGATGCTTTAGTATTGGAACTGCAAGATAAAATAGCACAAATCTACATTTTTACTCTATTTCGCCGGAGCACTTCTCCAAGGCATTTCGACAGCGATTAATTTGACAAATCATCCGTTCCGCGGCAGTGATGCTTTTTATGCAACACCTTGCGACGCGTCAAACGCTTTTATTTCCCTTCTAACTATATTCATCTGTTCTGTGGTAGCAGCGATGCCATCAGCGAAGGCAATTTGTGATTGCATATTTTTTACATGTAACTTGAGGTTTATTACTTCTACCGACCACCGTCTGTACCTCTTGATTTTTGAGGAGGCACGTAACTTACAGTGGAACGTATAAGGGCTGATACAGTATAACAGTGCCTTGAGGATATATCTATAAAATTTTGGACATACTCTTTTGGTACTGTTAGAATCATGTAAATTGACGGAAGTAGATAAATTACTTTTTAAACTTACATTTTTAGTATTTATCGCCCTGTGGAGCCCGTTGGAGGCATTTACTATGACTAATGGACTTAAATTCTGTATCAGCCCATATACGTCCCACTGCAGGGCACGGGCCTCCTCTACAATCGACAGTAAGATTGAGAGTGGTTAGGCCATATAGTCCACCACGCTGGCCTAGTGCGGGTTGGCGGACTTACATACCATAGAATTTTTTATAAATCGCTATGGCATGCAGGTTTCCTCACGATGTTTTCCTTCACCGTTTTAGTGCGTGGTGATTGACTATCAATACACACATGACTCCGAAAAGTCAGAGGTGTGCCCTGGGATTCGAACCCGCGACCACCGTGAACATGTTGGCAGTCGCGTCTAGTCCGTTTACCAACAGGCCACCACGCACTTCCCAACAGGCCACCACGCACTTCCACGGACTTAAATTACCTTGCCTATATACTTTGACTGGTAAAAATTACTTTTTAAAAAACTTACATTTTTAGTATTTATGGCATTGTGGTTATAAAAGAGGCTTTAATTAGTGGCACCAACGTGTGTGGGTCTTTTGTCTGAACGCATGACCTTTCCTTTGTAGATCAACTCCGTGCCCTCGGCGACAACTCGGTCATTGATAGGTGTGTAATATATGCATATATATAAAAACAAACAAATTATTGAATAGATAACGTCAGATTAACTTATATTTTTATTTTTTTGCAAAATCTATATCACAAATGTCAAGACCCCTCATAATGTAAATATGCTGTGTTTTTTACATATTTGTAGCTTTTAATAAAATTATCACTATGTATGTAACCAAATAAAAATAAATAGTTTGTGTAGATAACAGCTAATCTACATAATATTAGCTTTGTTTTATTTTGTCCATTAATATAAACTGTATTAATTGCGTTATTTAATAATTCATGACTGATAATTTGTTGCATTATTGCCCGAATACACATTTATGCAAATAAATATTAATATCTTTTAATGTAAATTATGGAAGGTAGCTTTTAAAGTGTCACCAGTCCAAGTGTGTTTTGAAATAAATAATGATTTATATTGCTTGTTTCTAAAAGTCCTAATCTAAGTGTCCTATTTACATTAGTTATTTTAAAAAGTATAAGTAGTAATTTTATTTTATTCTGATAAAATATATTGCATTAATTGGCCTTTATATGTAATTAACGTAAAATCTTATCAATATTGCGATAAATCTAACATAATATTACGAATGATATTTAAAAGCATTAGAATGTGCTTAGAGTGTCGCTGATAGACGATTATGTTATATTAACATAATTGATACTAAATGAATATTACTCGAATTAATGTTAAAAAATCCGATCGTTAAGCATTTGCGGTTAGTTAAAAACATAAGCAAGTACAAAATGTAGTCGGGTGTATAACATGAATTCCTTTGCTGAACAGGTATTGTTTACATGATCTAAAGGCTAGTGGGGCTGTATGAGTTACAAGTGTAAAATATGACAGCGCACCCGAGCTGCGCGTATTGTGCCGAGCCGAGTGCACCGGCTCGTAACGATGCCACCGGACATTGTGGTGGATGGCGAGCACCGACCGCCGACACCTTGTCCCACTGCTCACACTGTTCACTGTTCACTCTCATCGTACACTCAACACAAAAACTTCACGGCCCTATGTCATCACTCATTATAGTATAAAGCATAATGAGCGCCTACGCAGCACGCTTTCAGACAACGCGCGCCGTATGGCCGCATACATCAACTTGTAAATATATTTGACTGATATTCCCGCTGTGATTTATAGTTTTTATCGATTTTATGCCCGTTTTGTTTTTAAGATTTAGAACTTTTTTATTACAGAATATTACATAAAATGAGGCATCGTTTAGATTGTAAGACAGGTTCAATAACACAGTGTAAAATTTACTGCTTCAATGACGTGATCCAATCCTGGTTACAGATAAAAATACAGAATTTTGTACCTCAAATATGAAGTTATTCTATACGTACATAGTAATGTTTTTTATTCCGCTCCTGACATGTGCAATGCGGTCTAAAAAGAGTATCGATTGTTGAAAGATGATAATCTGTAGGCAGTTGACACAGATACAAGCTTGCTCCAAACCGGATACACTGGGTAATCCAGGATCGCGACACACTTGCGTGGGTCATTAAGTGTACTTATTTAGTTCTATTTATCTGTTGCTGATCATCTGAAAACATTAGCACGATAAACACCAGAATGAATTAATATAATCTAATTTGTAGTTCTCTATGTGATTTCTCAAATTGATAGATGTGGATTTAAGATAATTTCTAAAATTTCCTGTATTAACTCATATATCCGATTGACAGCCTTCGTGACGCAGTTGGTTAGACGCCGGCTGTGAAACGTTAGGCCACGGGTTTGATTCCCGCACTGAGACCAATATTTGTGGTATCCAAAAGAATTCGTTTCAGGTCTGGGTGTTCATGAGATCGAAAAGTGTCTCGTAGTTCCTAATACCTACGACACAAGACTCGATCTTAGTGTGGGGTCAGGACTATGTATGTAGCTGTTGGGTGTATTTATTTATTTATATGTACGTCCCACTGCAGGGCACGGGTTTCCTCCACGATCGAGAGTACGATTGAGAGTGGATAAGCCATACAGACCATACATTTCCTAATTGTGAATGATTACACGACAGCTTTAACAAAACAAGTGTTTTGTAATCGATTGTACGGAACGAATAATAAATGGGTACAATATCAAACGGAAATATCGGGTTCGTCGACGCCATTATATTCATAAAAAGGTCAAATCGTTTATTTTATCCAAACTTTTGTTGGGTTTGTCCAAACAGCTGAACCATTACGTAAAGACGACAAAATCCAAACTATAACAAACACGTTAATTAATAATCGTCCATGTTTATATTTTATTGCAATATTTTTCATGCTTTAATAGTTTCTTTTTAGATTTATTTTCTATTCGCCGCTGGAGTGCCGCTTTAATAATTTATACAGGATATATTAAAAATAAAATGTCTATAAAAATTGAAGAATAATTTGGTAATCATGCATAGCAAAGTTATTTTGTTCGAACTGTTTTTGTTAGCAGACAATTTTTTAAGAAGATGTTTTCATTTATTGTTAACGCTGTTTTCCGAGGACTAGTGACAATTTTACCCAATTAGTGGCAGTCACGTCTAATGTAGACCTATGGAAGCGATTTGGGTTCAAATCTCGATTTGTATCTCACTTTATTTTGATGCTCAGATCTAAGTGACCTGTCAATTAATTGTTATTGCTAGAAGTAATTTCAGAATACCTATACGTATAAGTACATGTCATAAAGGAATGAACTAAAGATATTAAGCACAAAAAAGACCTGATTCATTTCCTGCCAATTAAAAACAATATTGCTGTCAAAGCAATAAATCTCGACGGGCAAGTCCCGACGGAATTCGCGCGGGATAAAAATCTCAAATTTAAAACCCTCTTCTAATAAGCCGCAAGTATAACCGAGGCCAAAGGAAATATCAATGCTGTCCAAAGGCGAATATGCGGCAATCCCTCACACAAGTGGGTAAGAAGAGTTGAATTTTTAATGTTACACTCAGACCGTTGCAAACCGTAACAGTTTTCTTGTCATTGGTGGAGTGGAGATGTGAGATAAATTTTGCAGAGTGGCCCCATCTTTTCGTTTGACATTAATTTTTAATGTGAACACGGGGTATACTTCATACGTGGTCTGTCTAATGCTGTTTGTGTATAAAGTATGACGGTTTTACTTTGAAGCGGACCATATCGCGCCCATCACGGCCGACAAAACAATGTCGTCCGATGTGAATACGAAAACATCTAACAAAATATTGGATGATACTTTTTGTTTTAATTACGTAAATAGCTTCAATAAATAATTTGAAGGCATTAAAAAAGAGATAGGCAGCGCTCACCTTGAAGGCGTGAATTGACTTCCTCATAGTCGACGATAATAATGACATGACTAAAACAATAGTTGTATTAGTTTTTATTTTTCGCCTCAGCCCAAGGTCACGCGCCACAATACACACGGTTGACGCGATTCGTGCCGCCATATAATTTCAGTAATCAAACGCCACGTCACAGTGAGTACGAGGCGCGGTCCGGAATCGATTAAAGCGTCCCATTTCCGGTGTTTTTATAGGGAATAATTATTGGAAAACTGATCAAACAATCAAGGATCGATTTCCGTCATTCTGACAAGATTCTATAAAGAAACAATCCAATTCATAGAGCTGTGGATAATCTGTGGATACAGTCAACTGTGACCGCTTCCTCGATAGATTTTATTTCTTCATCGATAATTTGTTTTTACATTCGACGTGACGGCATAGTTTTTCCTTATTGTTGGTCGAGGGGCGTGCTGTCGCCCGCGCCACCTGCCCGCTGCTCCGATGAAAGCACCGGTGGCTTAATTATTAACGATTGTTTTTATTCTATTTAATATTGCGAGTTGAGAAGTGGACTAACTGCTTGATTACGAAAGCGTTTTTATCGTATTTTTTATGAATATCCAATGAAGCGTTGCATCTCTTTTTCTATGCTTGTTTGTCATCGGTATGAAAGTTTATGAATATTTTTTGATAGGAAAGTATTATAGAGCTATCAATATGTCGATAAGTCGATTATTGAGAGCATTAATGTCGGTGTGTTATGGAGTTACCTCCTCCGGGCGATGGTTCGTCCGCGGGTGTAAACAAACACGCAGTTAATAGCCTATTAACCTGCACCACTAATTATTAATAATATAATTTTACGACCCACCTCTGATAAAACGATGACTTCCGCTCCTCATAAATATCTGACATTTTAGATGTTAATATTTGTATCGCGTTGATTGAAAGGTCACCCGTTTTGTCATCGAGAACGCTTTCCGTGGTTAACACTTTAGAATATAACATTTCGAAATCATTGCGTATTATGTTTCGATGTAGATATGACATGGATGTTATATATTATAAAAAATATTAATTTTCGTGTATGATATGTGTGTAATATGATATTTTGTGACATATTCAAATTTGGAGGTTAATATTAATTTTAATGACGCTATAATTTTATAGAATATATTATAGGTATATTATAGTTGCTTTAAACGTGTTTCAACGGCTTTGGCAATCAGGATGCGTAGTGTCTTCACCGTTAATAATTTACCACGTGTCCTAAATAATTTCATGCATGATCTGTCAAAGTTATCCGACGTGTCAAGGGTTGACAGCAGTTCGTGGCATCCGTCCCGACTTGTGGATAAACCGGAACAATATCCTGACAGAATAATGTTGCCCCTAATTTAGATTCTGTCCAAAGGCTTTTACAGACATATTTTCAGCTGTCTTAAACACGTTACATACTACATTTCTAGTTTCGTGCTACAAATTTTCTTATTACAAAAGAGCTTAAAATATCTAATCGTGTACACGATTGCTAGTCTTAAGTTGTAACGCGTACGGTATGAAATAGTTTGGATTAGAAAATCATAACTTCAACAACGGAACGAATAGCTCAGTGTGTGGTTCTACATTTGTGTTATTAAATGATTTATGGAAGAGGATTACAGGGAGATTGCGTGTTGAGGAATATTGAGAGGTGTGAACGTTGTTTTTGGGTTTAATCTTGTTTGGAAAGCTGCTTCGTTAATCATGCGCGGTAGCTGTGTTGATCTCGCTGTAATTGAGTTAACTGACGCACTGATGACTTATTTGACAGAATGAGTCGTGTGTTTTACAGTTACGTGTTATGATAATCTACGAAGGATTTGTCGGTCTGTTTGTTTTTGTTCTGGGCTGTAATAATAAACCAGATTCAATTGACTGTACGATGTTTTGTGTGCATCATAATTTGTTCGGTTATTATGCGTACACAACACATGTTTTTGTGATGATATAAGTAATAAGTAAACACAAATAACGTTACTTTTGTATTCTAGATAGCCTACTAGTTTTCAGTCGGTAGTTAGAAAATACGGGCGAAAATAAAACTGTGTTTACGTTGGATGCCGACCTACAAGATAGATGAACGACATGGCTAAGGTTGCAGGAAGTCGCTGGATGCAGGCCGCTTCCAACAGGTCGATGTGGAGATCCATGGGGATTTTTTGTGTATGAAGAGGGGGAGAGAAAATACAAATTAGTAAAATTGTGCTCGAATAAGATCTGAAACAAAATCTTCCAAATTACATAAATACTTGTCACAATGTCTCTACATAGATTCGGGATAAGATATTATTTATTTTAGTATTCATTATTTCATATCTTTTAATATTGCAATCAATAACAAAGCATTGTATTCCACTGCGCTCGTCATCCTGAGACATAAGATATTAAATCTCAGTATATCCAGTAATTACTCTGGCTACGATGTCCTTTAACCCGAAACACAATAGTGCATTTACATAAGTGATATTAAAAATAATAAAGGCTTTTTGATCCTACGACAAGCAGTTCCGAAGTAAATATTCATAAACATTTTGTCGAGGTACCAGCGTGAAATCTTCAATTCCATAGCCAAGGCTGATAATGGCTAACTTGAAAGCATTCAATAGTTTGACATAAGCATAAATTCACAAAACTAAAACCCAGATAAGGCAATAATCGGCAGGAGCACGTGGTGCCATCATTTCTGAAGCAGCGCGATATTCCGAAGGGCCATCAATAAGTCTCGGGCATTATGTTTCCGCGTTCAGATATCAAATTGATAAGTGAGCCACATTCGCGACGGGCGGGCGGCCGAGGCATTATGAAATTGGCCGTACGTTAGACGCCGTTACTTACGATAAAATATATAACCAACTCGGCTCATATCTGCTCAACTGATGCCATTTCCCAGTGTGATCACGTCCACTGCGCCCATCATTTTCGAGCTCCTATAAATTATACGTCAATATTCTGATTCATTATGGACGTGTTTGTAACTTAAGCTTAGTTTTATTTTCAAATTTAAATCGTGTCTATTGCGTGCTACTATAATATTGTGGATTTTTGGAAGACTCATAGTGTACGCCTGAAAAGTTTTTTAAGGAAATTGGTGGTAGGCCGGTTTTCAACAAGTCGCTGTTAAAGTCCTTGGGGGAGGCCTATATTCAGCAGTGTGTCAGTATGTCAGTGTGTCCAGTGGCTAAAAACTGTGTTGGCAGTTTACAAAGCTATTTCGTATGAATTTCTATGTGATGTTTTCCTTCACCGTTATATAGAGTGGTGATTAGTTACATTCCAAGACGAATACTTAAGTGATAGATCGATAAGTAATAATTATTTTGAAACCCTTCATTTCGATCCAAATAAACTCTTGCACTAGGTTGTTATTGTCTCCGTGACCATTTAATTTGATAAATTGCATCTAAACTTTTGTTTAATGATATAAAATGCCTGACTGTTTATTGGTGATTATTTCCTACAAACTGCAGGTTCAACGCAGCTGTTCGTTAACGTATAAACATGTTACTAAAATTATTTTGTGCCCTACAGGGCCTGTTCGTTTTAAAACTGACAATTTGACTCATGGCGGCGGGTAGTTAAATATTTTATAATAATGTTCATTGAAATACTTCAAGAAAAAGAATATGACTTGACGTTCTAAGTGCATCGAAAATAGCCTGTGTTGATACGTAGTCGGGCGTCGTATATGAATTTTCTTTATAATATAAATACCTATATTGTTTCTTTTAGTAGTACCATTCTTAACCTATATTATTCCACGCTCTCTCTAATTTGAAAAGCGAGAACTGGTATTCATAAGCGATTGAGATTATCAACCATCCAGGTGAGTCATTTCATCACTTACACACACTCACTTTTGTATCCCCGAGGAGTAGACAGGGGTTGCACTAGTGGCCTATTTCATCGAGCCTGACGCATCATTTAATAAAAAACGATAGTTTCATAAACACTCACTTATAGTAAAATGATATAGAGCATTATAAATGTAATGAAACGGTTTGAATCCAGTGGCCGGTGGTATCTCCATCGATGCACGGGCGCGGTGGGCAGGGCGGCCCGGATACCCCTACGTCAGAGATTTATGCCCTCATAACGCGCAGTTCCTCGCTAGCTAAACGTTCAAATGTATTGATTTCATTTCCAACATTCATTTTTAAACAGTTGTATTCATTGGTACATAAAATCGGTGGAAATATGACGCTAGAGCGTTTGTGCTTGCAATTTTTACTAAACGTATTTTGTGTTAAAGACATAATGATTTTCAATATTGAGCTGTTGATAATTTCAAATATTGGTAGGTAGGTGGTATGTCTCCACTGCGATTTCTCCCACCCAACAGCAGTGTAAATGCACTGTTGTGTTTCGGATTGAAGGATATTGTACCCTGAGTAACTTCTGGACATATCGAGACTTAACATCTTATGTCTCAGGATGGCTTTGTAATTCAAGTTGTTTGATTATACTACTGTTCATGAGCAGTCGCATTGCTTACCATCAGGCGAACAGCAATGAGAACAAAAAAAAATGTCAATCAAAACTTTCATAAAATTGTTGTATAATTTTAACACGACTCAACATGTAGGTAGCTGATCATTAAATTAAAGGATAGTCAAAACATAATACATATTATCATTTTAGACTTGAAATATACACGCTAGCTTATGTTTGTGAACGAGAGTTCACCCCCTTAGTTGTTTTTTCGGTACTTCAGATAATAGTAGACAGAATGTGAAAATTTAACTGGCCTAACAACATTTTGTGTATGTTTAGTGTTGATGTAATATGTCTAAATTATTTTATAACCACAACTAATGGTGTCAATTTTATTGGTTATACTATTTCTTTAGCTACTGTTTCTACTTATCAAGTAATTTATTCAACAAATAACCAAAATTTGAGACATTGCACAACTTTGAAAGGAAAGGAAATCTAAATATTTTTTCTATATCTTGAATAGGGATCTAAACGATAATGTGTTGCGTGTGTAATAAATAATATTAAATTATATGAATATTTTGTTTCCTTAATAAATTTCGTCGCACTAATGAGTTGCGAAAGTATATTGAATATAAACATGATATTCATTATCATATTTTAGAAGCTTACATATGAATGTGGAAGGCAAATATTGATTTCCGTCAGAACATGATTCGTCTGGGTATCAAATATTGTCTATTTAACAAATATATCGTAATAAAATAAGGTTTCTAGCTATTCAGGTATATATTTTTATTGATCGGATTAATTCACGTAAACTTTAAAAAAGATATAATTAACGTTAAAGATTGTCCTTCTGCAATATAGCATACGGAGTACAACAAAAGTGAAATTAATTAAATATTGTATTTATTTAATATTTTTAAACTGGAACACCGCAATGTAGTAGCGCCGAACTGATTTATATCGAAAGTTCTAAATGTTTTTTCTGGCAGGCGTTGTTAAATACTTGACTAAATACATTTTACTGTGTTATTGGAATATTTGGTAAAAGTGTTTTGTAATAGTAGCACATTTAAATAAAATGTGATATGAGTGCATCTTACCCATGTAGGGTTCCGTGTCCATGTCTAACAAAAATATCAAAACCTATGTTAAAAAAATATAATATAAAAGTAATTACTATTGTTTTTCGCTTAGGAGATATTGTGGATACAACACAAAGTGTTGTGTATACGTATGTATGTACCTTTTTAATTTGTGATGGATGGATGACGATGGTGTCCCTTCAAAATATTTGATGATTTCCCAAACTTATGATTTTGATAAAATTGGAGGCCAATGAGCAGATGGGCTACTAGTAAGGTTATCTATGTTTATAACACCCATAACAACATATTAATCTATGGTGCTTTTGCTAGCTTTAAATAAATAAATACACCCAGCTGTCACTTATATCTTGACCCCACATTAAGATCGAGTCTTGTGTCGTGGGTATCGGAAACTACAACGGTGTTTTGAGTCTCACAAACATCCAGACCCGAAAGGAATATCTGTGGATAACATTTACTTAGGTGCGGGGACCCGCGGCCTCTCGTTTCACAACCGGCATACAACCAACTGCGCCACGGAGTCAAAACTGTTATGAAAAGGAAAATATCGATAACAGTTCAAATCTTGCCCTTAAGTGTAAGAAAGGATTGTTTGATGGTCAAAAAAAGTTAAAATAAAACTTAGTCGTAAAAAGAAATTTTTATCGTGTCGAAAATGACTAGTGTTGTGATTCGTATGAATGTTTTTAAATAACGCGTTTTGAGATCTTATCTGCCATAATGGTCTCATTAATAATATTTCGCCGTACATACGTAATTTTTCCGAGAATATTTGATTTAAAGATAAAGGTTTTTAAACCAAACATACCGATACATTAAAAGTTATGATTGTTTTATATTTTATATTATTTTTAATTGATAGAAGACTTCATTCGATTTTTATCTAGATGAATAAAATATCCATTTCGTGAACATAATTTATTACTCTCGTCGTTATTGTTACTGATTTTAAAACGTGATAACGGTTCATCACAAAACGAGGTGTTAAGCCGAGTGTTATTTGTCTTCTTTGGTTGAAAAGAGAATTAAAAACGCCACCAGCCCTATGAATGTGCCTATTAGTATGTTTCCTCCTTATATCTGAGGTTATGCCAAGCAGATTATAGACCGTATTAAAGGCACTTAGAGAATGTATATTAAAGAAAGGATGTAGAGACCCAAAATAATGTGAATCGGGTCTCAACATTTCGGAACATTATAATTATTAAAAATAATGTGTTAAGTTATTGGTCTAGTTGCAGCGGGTATAAACTGCAAATCGTTTGGTACAGGTTTCGATTCACAGGTAGAGAAGCCTATGTTGCCTGAGTTTTAAAAAATCATACAAAAATTGCCCTTAATTAGTTTATATATTTATACAGATTTTACTTTATTTACTTCTTGAAAAATGAAACTATACGATAAGCTTGGCGTACTGAGGCGTGCATAAGCTTCACTTTTGCTTATACCCTTGGAGAAACAGGCATTATTAGGTAATTATAAAATGTCTGGAAATTAACAGTGTCGGTAGCGCAATTGTAAATTCTAAAGCTGAGTTCTCGAGTTCGAATCCCTGGTCGGGAAATAGTATATTGAATTTTACTATTCATTATCAGTCCGGAGTCAGGAAGTTGATCCCGATATGTCGATACTCTCACCCCCTCGGCCTCTATCACATCGTCGGATGGAAAATACAACTTGAAACGTGGTATCCTGGGAGCACCTCATGTTTATGTATCTATGTCTAGAAATTCCTTTACAGAAAAATTTCATACTACCAATTAAAAACTATGTACGCGACTGCTACCCGTTTTATTGACGTAACAATGGCTTATATATACTAAAGTTTACATTTATAATACAAGTGTAGCTTGTAAGGTTAGGTAAGCGAGCACAGGTGTCGATACAATACCGTTTTGTCCATTGGTGGGCTGATATCAGTGGTAACTAAAAAGGTGTCGTTAGTAATGGTTTTTGAAACATCATAAAGATGTCATGGTGGCTATTACCCGATTGTGGCTATCGGCGCGGCGTAATAGAGAGCGCGTAAAGTTAGCCCTGCGATACACCATGTAGGTATGCTTGCCGACTTCATTCTTTAGCATTCAAATAAAATATTTTTATTATACAATGTCATTTTGATTACATTTATTGGGAGGCATAAGGTTTGTTCTATCAAATAAAATAGAGCTTATTACTTAACAATTACGTCGTATGGTTTTATGAAAATTATAAACAAAAATGTCCAAATTTATGCATATTAATATAGTGACATCTAGCTGAAATCATATTCTGTTATCAAATTGATTAATTGAGTAGTTATGTTTTATATTTGATGTTTAGTAACTTTTCCAATATCGGGAGAATAATGTTTATCGCACCGTATAATTCGACTAAAGTCAAAATCTGGAATTGAATCCGGAGCCTTATGATCAAATATCCGATGTACGCTATCACTACGCCAATGAAGCGATTTGATAATAGGACACAGTCAATGAATAATTTATCTTTTCTAAATATGTTAATCTGTTAATAACTGTTAATTTTATGGCCGAATTTATAAATACCTAACACTATAATTTTTAAGGGCGTATTACATTACATGAGCCTCTATAATATTATATGTAAACAATTTTCCCCTTAACTTATAGTGACAAAGTTTTATTACTTGAACAATTTAATAGTTACTCGTCACGTTGAACTTTTTGCTTTTTTAATATTTCGTTTTCACAGAAGCGACGCGTGCCGATTTAATAATGTTTCACTCAAAAACTACGTACAGAAAAAAATATTAAACCGTCATTGTTATAATTTGCGTTCCTCGCTAAATTTAGAAACCATTTTTGACGCAAAAACTTAGCAAAGAAATATACAAGTCATTCCTGTCAGGTATGAATTTACGTCATCTTGCGGTACACAATTGTCATCGAAACTGTTTTGGACATGAGAACTATTTATCCTTAATTTATAACAGGGAAAAATTACTCCAAATCGTACATCTGACGTTTACCGCTAGTAGCAATGTTTTTTGTCTTGTATAAATTACCTACATAACAAAAAAATTACGCTTATAATTTAAAACCAGCTCTACTTGTTCAATACAAATTACGTTATACACCACAAGTACCCCGACCCAGCTCTGCCCAGGTACTGAAACACTTTTTGGAAAATATTCTATCACCTATGTTCATCAGGGTTAAAGTAGGTTTCTAATGTGAAAAAAAATTGCAAATCAGTCCAGTAGTTTCAGAGCCTGATTCAATGCAAACAATAAAACCTTACCTCTTTATAACACTGTACTATAGATTTAATCAAACATTCACAATTATTTTTTTTCCAATTTTACAGTCTTTAACATGCTGACTGTACCTGCCAAACATTTTAATCACTCTTCATAAGTCACTGGGCGAGCATTGTTCAAGTTATCTGGTAATATTTGATAGCCACCAGTCACTTAACACTCGGGATTGTTTCGGATAGCTGTTTATTTATTTTAATGGCACTTCGGCCTTTAAAGAGCATTCCACTAATCAAGGCAAGTGCACTTACAAATGAATATGACGTGTACTAAAGGTAATTGGGGCTTTAAAACTGTTCACGAATAAACAAATGCTTTCACCATATCTTAATTTTATTGAATTCTAATGAACGTTTATTAATTTTATGTGTCGCCGCGTGTTCATATTGAGGCCAAATTTTATTTGTAATTTATCGTTTAGATAACATGAACGAAATATACTTTCAAATCCCAAGATATGAGATGTAAGAAGCACTTAAAATTATCGAATTATTATTAACGATTAGTCAGTAGTAGTTGTGATTTATATTTTTATTGTCACAGGAAACTAATTAGCGTTAGATGATATTGAAAAACACCGCTATGTTTCGAATCGTTTGTTTATTAATGATCACAAAACGAATGAATATTTTGGGAGCAGTACACCCAAAAAGTATATTTGACACCTAAATTGGTCCTTGAGGACAGACAAGACAAAACAGACTAAAGACAATATAGAGAAAGATGATCTTTCATCTCTGATGATTCTCTTTACTTCTCTGATTACCGCATCACAATATTCACTGGAAGGTGATAAAAATCTTTTCGGTCATCGGTCTTCAGTCATTACGTCTCCGGCTAAATATAAATCGAACGCAGAATGTATTCGATACAATTACAACAAAAATATGAAACATAACAGTGAATTTACAGCAATAAGTTAAACGAGACAGTTTTATGGAAATACCATAATAATATTCATATCATAAAAAGCGACATGTAACGCAGTTAATATCCTCGATGTTAATAATACCGTGTATTGCTGGCTCCGATCCCCCTCTAATATTTATGCTTGATTTGTCACTAGCATCAGCAAGCGGAAATTTTAATTTATGCGCTAGATTGTTTGTTTTTATGACATCGACATTTTTTGTAATAACAAAAAACATGATTACAATCGATCGCGGAAGTTGCGAAAAATGACTGAATAGGAGGCAACCGTGGATGAACACTTTATGATTATGAGTAACAGTTAAATTTTTCACAACTGGCAGATGTATTAAGTAGTCCGTTTGTACATCACTCCTGCCGTCGGAGCGAGCCAATAAAAGAATACAAAGCAATAATTCACTACGCTTACGTTTCTAATTTGCTAAATGACTTAACAAAAACTGATCAGTTCTGTTGCAGATTTTTTCCTTCAATTACAGCCGTTTATCGTCTTCGAGATTTACGATGGCTTCGCCAACTTCATACAAATTAACGTTTTCACCTAAATATGGCGTTATAATATTGTAATCTTTTTCTATTATCGTGTTTTTATTAATATTTTTTGATCGTCCGAGTTAGCTTTTTGGTCAGCCATAACAATATTGATTGTCCATGGTTGTGGCGGAAGTAGAAATTCGAACCCTGCCACGATGCAGGCGACAACCGTGACTGAACTCACAAATATTTTACCTCTAGTTCGCTTTTTATATAGTTCCATATTTCAAAGATATGCTCGTAGGAAACCAGTCAAGAATTAGTTCTAAAAACAGCTACATGTAATTTTACAAATTTAATTAAATCTTGTGATATTTCTTGTAATACAAACCCTTGTTATCGCTGTTTGAATGTGCATGGACATTCTAATTTCTCTAGTTATTTAAATACCGTGTCGCAGCAAAATGAGCGAAGGGCAGGCGTGTCCGTACAAGAGTTATCTCGATCTGGACGTTCCGAGAACAGAGGGCTTTGCTACCAAATATCATGACTGTCGTCTTACAAATGAGAAAATTTCGCTCTAATTATTTATGAATGTGTTATCGTCATATCTACGAAGCTCACGATCCGGGCGCCAGCACCGCGCGCACGACACGAGCAAAACCGCAATTAGCAAATGAGGCTTTCTTTGTTCTCGCTCGCACGTTCTGCCATCGCTTTGCATCTATTGCTATACGTACTTCCTTATAGGTAGACGCGCGCTTGTGAGAGGTTGTCGACGTATCGTTAATAAACCTCCATTACTTTCATTAAGGGCTATCAGCGGACAGTGGTCGTATCGAGATGTCGGCCGGCCGTCATGCCATCGACACATAACGAAATTAAAGCGATGACGCTATCGAAGCTCGCGCATCGAGCGGCAAGCGCTGGCCGCTGACTGCTCGTCGCTCGTCGCCCGCCGCTTGTCGCTCGCCGCTTGCCGCTTACCGCTCGCCGCTCAGCGCTGCCGCTATCCGCGCGCGCTCACTTAATTGCAAAATGCCAATGAATGTCGATAATATATTTTAATCGGCGCGACAACCGAGCACCGAACACGACGTCATCCGCGTAATCCTAAATCTCGTTATGCACTCGTCGGGAATACCTAGGCATCTGTTATAAATTACTTTTCAGATTATCGTATGATCCAATCGTAAATTAAGACAAGATACATAATTAAGGTGAATAAATAAAATGGTTGGCATTTCAACGGGAGCACGTTCGATTCTGGCGTGCGATACGCTCGCCATTTTGAGCTATCAGACCCCTTAAATAAAGTGTAGTTTGATTCGTTACGTTTAATTGCGATTCAATCGCCAACAATATTGAAGCAGCCTGAAGAGTGCGGAGGCGGGACGGGGCTCTGAATGTCACGACAAGATTTTTAATTACGCCCGCGATATCATCTTATAAGAGTACCACATACTGTACCCGACGCATCTTGATATTACAATTCAATAATAATTTGTTTGACTGAGCTCATGCGACTACCTTGTACGCAGCTTTACAAACATTTACTTTTTGGTACAATATCGTTCACATAGTTTGGATTTGCATCAGAATATTAATAGCGTTGCACAACTTTGCAAATCATGTCGATCGCTGGTCACGTCTGCGTATGACTAACGTTGGTTGTTAAGGAAACATTCTATGCTGTAATGAGAACAAAAAATATTGTTATTAAATATGTGTATGACAATAGCGAATGGTGGTCGGTGGTGGTGAGAGGCGCGGTGGAGCGCCGCGTGTCGAATATGATCCGGAGTTTATTTTGGTTGTTCTAATGCGTGTTCGCTGTCGAGCGGAGGACAATTAAAAATACAAAAAGTGTAACGTTTGTTTCAGACGTTCATTGTCTCCGTTATTAATAAATTCATTTTACTGAGTTGAAGCCGACGTGTATTTTATTCGCTTTAAGTGGTTTCACATTGTTTTATATTTATGTGTGGTTATTTTCGGCAGACATTATAATGCAGTTTGTAGGGGAAGATGTGAAACGGCTCACACTTACTCCATTAAGGATATTTGAAACTTTGAGAGTGCACTCATAAATTGACTTTTGTAGGCAATAATACGTGATCCTGATATATCTATTGTTAAATTATGCGGTGAGCTACGTCCCGCGGGCGACGGAGGTCCAACATACCAGTTTACTGCGTTATCAATTTTAACAAACTACTTAATGCCGCCATAAATTACGATGCTTTATTTATATGAGAGATATGTTATATTCGAGGCAGTGTTTAATATTGTAGTTCGTCGGTTGCTTGCGAGTGGCAGTTGTATTTTCCGGGCACAGTAACAGCAAAAGGCACGTCCTCGTCTCTCACTACTGCATTTACTTTATTGCTCTGATATTTTACAGGTGGAGCTCTTAACTTTCATATGTCCCGCTTTTATAGTTGGCTGTACGCGTTATGGGCCCATGTCACGTGATCCCGTGATTTGAGAGACTTGTTTAAACAGACTGGAGTTAGGGAAATTCATATCATGCGCCCATATTTTTGTTTAAATTTATGGAAAGTTGAACAAAAATAGAACGCAAGAGTCAGTGCCAACTTTATTTAAAATAGCACATAACAATTTACCATTCGAAAATTAGTAATTAAAGCGAATGTACGACGTACATAATGTGCATGCTCGGTTTGTTGTTGTTTGAGAAAATAAAATAAATCCGATCAACAAAGAAACCCAACTAAAAATATAATATTGATATACAAAAAAGGCGCAGGAATTTCTCATGAATTTTCCCATCTAAAAAAGATAGGCTACACAACAAAGTGAAACAAGATCCACTCCACTAATCCGACAAAAGCGAGCCTTGTTACCCTTCAAATTTATTTATAAGAAAACTCTCGGACAAGTCGTTAATACCTATAAAGTAGGGGCGAGAGAGGCGCGAGCGAGTTTATAACTCACGTACCGAACTTTACTCGCCGACACATAAAATAATAGGTGTAAAAACTTACACGGGAATGTACTCAGTGAGCGAACGAGCCGCGAGATGGACGGCGCGCGGTGCCCTCTGCTCGCAGCTCGCAGGCACTCCACGCCGTCGAGTACCGACCACAACACGACCTGACTCCTCGCACATTCATGTCTTAGTCCAACCAACACTCCACCTGAACACAACGTCCACTACCCGCGCCCGTTAATCACAATAGGGACGGTTAAAAAAACATATTATCTTGCATAAATCATGGTAATGAGCACCTTTCGAGCATTTCGTATCGCCATTAATTCAGATATCAGTGCGGAAACAAACGTCGGTTTATCCCGCCATCTGTGGCGCATGCGCGCACCGGTAATCGTTAACCTCGAGGTGATATTATTTTGAATATCCATTTCCTTTATCATTATTATTCAAATGATCCTTATGCGAGGGTTCTAAAGTCCAGTTTACACAATTCAGTTAGCTAAACTACAAGATGTATGACACGCATTTGAATTGGGAACAGACATTGTTGTGGAGCCGCGGGCTAGGGCACGTGCGTGCGCGCACCTTGCACAACATTTTGTCTGTAGACGTTAAATTAACTACTATTTTATTTATAGTATTATCTTGCTTCTGCGCTCCGATGCACTGAAATCTCCACAATCTTTACTAAAGATTGAATGCCGTTCTTTTTACTACATTGTCTATGCGCTTAACTTACCCAACTACCAACATTGCCACGCATAGTTTGTCTTAGCTAAGTTTGGCGTAAACGAAGATAGATTCAAAATGAAATAAAACTTTTAATGCTTTCAAAGTATGTATTTTGAAGCATTAGATATTTGGTGAAGATGATTTGATATCGTAATAGCAAAAAAAGTATATTATATTCTATAAAATTCAAATCCCAAAAGTAATCTGGCGATAAAAATAAACCTAACTCGATAATGAAATCGCCCATAAAATTACTACAAAGATTTTGACCCTTCGTTGATAATCCAGATACTGTGACCAAGTAAATAAATTATTCTCGAATCTATGATAATCAGGACAAAAACGTCTGCAACAAGGGAGAACGTGGACATATCAATTTAAAGCATGCAGCCACGTTGACTCGCAGATTGGCTGATGCGCTGCGCTGACATCGCGATAGAGGACTCATTTTTAGCATTCATGCGAACCAGTTATCCTTCCAGTGACCGAGGTCAATCAGCAACTATATCCCACCTATAAATTTCATTTAATAAGACACAAATACAACTTTGTGCTCGTTTTTGAATCGCCAACCAAAGAAATTTAAATAAAACACTTTTATCAGATTCGACAGGTGGAGTTGTTTTCGTTGTTCGTTTTAACGTCGCTGTAGGTTAAGGATTAGCTGGCTACTAATCGATTGTCGATACGGAACGGGAAGTGGCTTTATTACTTTCATAATCATTAGTTGCCAGTTGCCAGTTGCCACTATCTAGTACTATTTCTGCTTCAATGCGTTCTTAATATTGTTTTACATTACTCGCTCAAGGTTTAGTTTTTTTGCGATGCATTTTTAGTTTCGTGATGAATATAGGATACATAAATATACGGACAAGATGAAAGAGTGTATGGTATAATACATGGTCATCTAGTGGTACATAATTTGTACCATTAGTTACATCAATCTTTAGTTATCCTAAAATTTGGAATACAAATTGTAATCCTTACTAATATTATAAAGGTGAAAGTTTGTATGGATGTTTGTTACTCTTTCATGAAAAAACGGCTCAACAGATTTTGATGAAATTTGGTATAGTGATAGCTGACACCCTGGATTAACACATAGGCTACTTTTTATCCCGAAAAATGTAGTGTTCCCGTGGGATGAGTCAGGAAACCAAATATACATATTTTCTACTCTTTCAAATTCAAATTGTTGGCACGGGATGTCCTCTCCTACGGAAGGGAAATATAGTCGACGGCACGCGGGAAATATAGTTAGTAGACACGCGAAATAATATGTTCTTGATGTGGATTGGACTCAAAAACTATCTGCACCCGGGCGAAGCCGGGCCCGACCGCTAGTGTTTACATAAATTCGATTTTATGTATAAGTATGTTAACAGGATTTCATATCTTAATTAAGTATTTGTAAATCAAATGGTGAATTTAAAATAACTGCGTCAATTTGCAATTTGTACGCTTATCATCCTTGAGAACAGAGGCTGTAACGAATCAAGCGGCTGACGAATCATCACTCCGATGCGCGTGATCCAACTAATTTAACTAAATATACAATTTATATCTCATTCAATTTAAGAGCAATATGCAAATTACATACCTATTTTGTAATTATATTCATAATTATCTCGTCCCGTCCGGTCCCGTTACATCCCGTAATATCTCGTCTCAGTATGTTTCATGATTCAAGACATGTTGTCTTCTTAAATCCCAGTTCATTCGGCCTTTATTCTATCCCAAACTATCCCTATGAGTTAGAATGAGTAGCAAATATACATATTTGACTTTCATGCCCATCCCACTCGAACATTTTTCAGGGATAAAAAGTGGCCTATGCATTGAGCTACTACTGGGTATCAGCTACCTCTATATAACATTTCCTTAAAATTGGCCCAGCCGTTTGAGCGCTAAGACTTCTTGAGCATCCCACGGTATCACTACATGTTGTCGAGTTAAAAAATAGCCTATGTGTTAATCCAGGGTATCAGCTACCTTCATACCAAACATAAAAATTAGTCCAGTAATTAGAGCGTGACGAAGTAACAAAAACACACAAACTTTGGCATTTATAATATTAGTAGGATATGTATACATATTTAAGTATATATATATATATTAAAGCTTAATACAAGTTTAGGAGTAGTTAACAAATTAAGTTATGGCGGAAGATGCCATTATAAGGATCGCACCAAACACCTTCGTTATCTAAATTACACTTGAAATACATGTGCAGTATTTACACGAAACTTATGTGATTTAAATTTAAATATTTTTTGAAAACTTTTTAAATTCCTAATTTATACGATAACTTACTATATCTAAGTGTTGAATAATTAAAATATGCTGGACAACATTTTGTTGATTATATTAATTATTTGAAAAATTTAAGCTCATGTATCTTATTGTAATAAAATTACAATATTATATGAATTTTATTTTATTTAAATAATAAGAGTACTTTGCCGGTGATAAGGTATTTTATCTGCCCGGATAGCGACACCATGGTGTGAATCTTTCATAATGAATCACGCAAGAGTTTCGCGTTGAGGTACTCCCTCTCTCCTAAGCCACGGGAAATCGACTACTGAACATTGGTCTTCCCGAAGGATCTCCAAACGACCTGATGGAAGCGGCCTGGATACAGGGACTTCTTGCAACCTTAACTAGGTCGTCCGTCCACCTAGTAGGCGGACGTCCAACACAACGCTTGCCTGTACGTGGCCTCCAATCCAGAATGTATCGGGCCCAACGACCATCAGTTAAGTATCCTCTGGGTTATGTCTGTAACCTTTGTTCTCCTACCATATACTTGCATATTTATCTCTCCCTAATATATTTGAATTGCATAACACTTAAAATCAGGTGCATTACAATTATATTATCGTTCCATTACAAAAACAAACCCGTTTTCATAATTCCCAAAATACTGTCCACATTAGCATCATTCAATACAGTCATTGGTAAACAATTGGCATTTCGGACGGTGCATTTATCTGCGCAAAAAGTCAATGCCTTATCCTCTAAACTAACACAAGTCTTAATGGTTTTAATATTCATCAAGTTTTAATCAGCGGCAGGCAGCCCACCCACGTCTGACGTCGACTCAAATGCTTGCCATTTTCTCCACCATCAGTGCTCACATCGTCATACTAATTTAAACCTCCGGCATACACTATGTGCAATAAATATTTAAGATTAATCTGATTGGGGACTAAGCCTCGTTTGAATACTAACGACTAGATGCACTAGGTTATAAAACCGTGTGCGAGTGGTTAGTTTGTTTTTATCGCCGTTGGATATTGTGCGTGGCCTGTAGTCACGTAACCGTTCGATTGGGTTTTTGATGAAATTCTTCGCTTCTGGCATTGTGATAGGTTTATTATGCTCTTATTATGTTGATGAGTTTCGAGTGCGTAATCGCTAGTTTTGTAAGATTTGTTTAAATTGTATAACATGTTTCAATGTTCTCAAATACTCTTACGCATGTAGTTCAAGACATGCTAGTGTAACGGAATTACTTAATTTAATTAACTATTAAAAATTAATCGACTAAATTAAATAGCCTTCATTATAATTACCTCTGAGTAGTCTTGTTCAAACTACGTTGCTTTTTGTTGACTGTTTTATACATTCTCCTTCCGATATTATATTACTAAGAGATTATTATAATCACTGCCTCGGTGGCGTAGTTGTACTAAGGTACGGTTACAAAGCTGAGATCTCGGGTTCGAATCCCGGGTTGGGCAAAGTGATATTGGATTTTTCTATTCATTATCAGCCCAGCGTCAGGAATTTGTGCCCGATATGGCGATAGGCTCGCCACCTATTACATCGTGGGACGGAACATATAGTATAGGGCGAAATGTGGGTGTCCTGGCACCTCTGCCTACCCCTTCTGGGAAAAAGGCGTGAGTTTATGTATGTATGTATGTATTATAATCAATTCTCAAAGAAAACATTTGGCAGCCATCGTTCTATTGTGTTTTTATTATGACTGTAAAAGCGCCAACTTGTGTCGCCTCACATTTGGTCTATCAAATGAAGATCGGGTAAAGCGGAAGACTTACGGCCGGTTTCTATAATCTATCTATCTTTAACAGGAGATTTCTCTCGAAATTTCGATACATTTTTTGCTTGAGTAAAGAAAGACAGAGATATTTAGATAAGGTGCATATGTTTATACATATCTAGGCAAGATAATATTGTAAGTCTATCTTTGTTTATTAAAGCATAGAGTGGTATGGACATAATAACGATATCCATTTTAACCTCTTGTTAAAGATAGATAGGATATAGAGAACGGCCGTTAGAAAGATGGCAGACCCTGACACAAGCCAAAATAACGCCAGGTAAAATTTTAATCTATTCCATATTAAATTCTATATTAAATAATGAAAAAATAACAAGGCCACAACTATACATAGTATTCGCAAAGTATTTCATGTTGTCTACGTTTCCTTTAGCAACTATTTGTTTCGCAAAGCGTGTTCAAACGCCATAACTCTTCCAAGGGTATGAATTTTTACACGCTACGTGCATACAAACACAAGCAAACATTACAAACATTTTACGACAATGTCTATAAACGCAAAGACAGCAATATTTACTATCCTGTACAATATTCGCATCATAATATTACGAACAAAAACAATAAATCCATTTTGTAAAGGCAGTATTTGTAACTGATTCGTTAGTCTTAAACCTATCGAGTTACAAATTGTATATCTAAGATCGATACCGTCGTAATGAAGAGGGCTTAGCATTTAAATACATTTGCATATTAGAATGCGCTCACTCTATCGTTGGTCAGTGCGGCCCCAGTATGGGATTGAGCCAGTTGCTACTACTCGTACTACACGTGAAGTACCCGATGCACTGATGTCCATTACACTCAAGGGATTGGATGAAAACCTGCATTGTAATGGATTTGGATGTTATCTGTTAAATAGAAATTAGAATACGATATGTAAATTAGTAGCCTGATTCATGAATGAAGTTATTTTGGATAGAAATAGTGTCGTATTTAGATTACATCACAGATTACATAGATACTAAATTTGTAGGCTGAAAAATATTATAAGTTTAGTAGATGAATTTCACTGCATAACATTTTATTTTAGAATGTTTTCAGTTTTTTTTTTTGCATTAGAAACATTTAAACACTTTTAAACAGCGACATCTTGTGTCTTTTGAATGAACTATGTTTATATTTTTAATGAGCATTTTGTTTTTCTATTTATTTTGGGGGATTTTTTCAATATAAAAAAAAGAGCATTATGTTAAACAAATATTTTATGCGTGTGTTAAATGTATAATTTCTATATTTGGGCACGAGTTTTCATTATTGTAAAGGACGCTTAAAGAAACCAATCTAATTTTGTTCATGTTCGGAATATTAATATGAGGACAACGAAAACATAAAAAATGCTAGATATAACGTCAATTTACAGAAAATATATGATAATAATGCAAATTTACCCCTACTGAGTTTTTCTAGGCATATTCGTAAAAATATTGTGGTTATAACAAATACGTATTAATTAGAACATAAGAATTATAATTGTTTGAAATACGCAAGACGCAATTAAAAGTGTCTACGCCTTGTGAGCGCCATTTAAATGCGCAAGTTACAGATAAGTTTGATACAATGTAATCACTTTGTTTAGTTCGCGCTTGTTAGCAACCCAACATGGCTCGAGAGATTTGATAATTAACTATTAATCGGTAGCCATGACGGAATTCTTCGACAATTTTTGATTAAAATTAGCCATTATTAACTTATATTTTCATTGGTCGTAATAAAATTGTTACATACGTATACAAACATACATAATACATATTTAATTATAAATTAAGCCATTTATAATTCAAGACGGGTTAAGCAGAGTTATGACAAACACTACATTTCGTCTTGTGTGTTATATCCCGCAATATGATAGAGGCGAGACGAGTCTACGGCCATATCGAGGACAAATCCTGACTCCTAATATTGAATAGAAAATTTCAATATCACTTTACCCGACCCGGGATTCGAATCCGAGAATTCAGTAATCGTATCATACTGCGCCACCAAGGCAGTATAAAATTGTTAATTCACATAGATTTACGTGGAAGCATACGTATTCATATGTGGTACGGAGTTAGGTAGGAGCCGATGCGCAGCCCGATAGCGACACCAATTAATATGCAATGTCGTAGCACTCGTAAACTAGTCACGAACATATGCCAATATGTTGGTGCAGTTAGGCAGAGGCTATTTGTATAATTCGGACTATTTGCTTGGTTTAGCGACGTCATATAGCTCGCAATACGCTACCAATATCTTAATTCTTCCAAAAATTTCAGCGGCCTCAATCACTTATTGGTGCTTTACGGTTTTAGTATTATAGTATAAAAAGAGGTCCCTTCCCGTCTGTCTGTCTATGTATGCTTAGATCTTTAAAACTACGCAACAGATTTTTATGAGTTTTTTTAAATAGAGTGATTCAAGAGGAAGGTTTATATGTATAAAACACATACATGGTGTCCGAGTTTGAAAGAAAAATAATATGTATCTGGTGTGGAGTAGAATCCAAAAACATCTCCACCCAGGCGAAGCTGGGACGGGCCGCTAGTGCTGTATTAAGATATTCTCGATTTTGTCAGATTGTCCATTTATTTTTACGCTCGATTTGAATGAGTCTTGCGTTTGATTTTTTATAATCGCCGTTGAAGATTGCAATGACCATCTTGTTTGCTTCCTGATTTGTTCCAAGCCAGCATTTTTATTTTTTATGAAAATTGTCCCTCAATATTTATTTGGCAATTCAATAACGTTTTTAGGTCTTTCGAGTCTGTAACGCTCTGTTGGATAGTGTCGGTTGTATTGTTGAATATAAAGTCGAATTTTCGTGATTTTATCATATCAACATTTTTTAACTCAAATATTAATTTATACTAGTGGTCGCCTAGCGGTCGAAATTCGACCAAATCAAGAAGAGAAAAAGTTTTTACCTGTATGATGATGTTGTTATTCTGATAATTCGTGCACATTTAAATGTACGTATCTCTCAATTTTAGTTATATATCCTGAAGTATATGCAATTACTAAAATCGTAAACTACATTAATTGCTTTAAACCAGCAATAGCAAAATATATATTTTTCTGTACCTGAATGTTGTTATTGCAGATTGCTGCTACAGAACTTTCTTTATACATATAATTAATGATAGCGCTCAGTATTTCACGTAGTATTCGTCAAATAAATATTTTCTGTTTGATATTCAACAAAACCACAGTAAACAATTTTTTTTCTGATTGACATTCAACTACATATGTCTATAATAAAGCAAAGAAACAATTTGACCAAAGAGTATGTATACGTGTACAAATACTTGTGTATGCGTGTGTCAAATGCATGCTAGTTTATTTATTGATTTAATGTACTTTTTATGCATTATTATTAAAATCTTGTTTTATATTACATTTAATATTAGGCTTTATATTAATATTATTGCCTCATTTAAAATTAATATTCTCTTTTAATATTAATATTATTACCTCATTAGGCAAATAAAACCTTTTTTTTTGATATGTCTATGTCAGAAGAACAAAATGAAAAAGAAAAGTAACAATTTGACACCAGAGTATGTATACTTGTATATGGATGTGTGCGTGAAATGCATGGCAGTGTGTGTAATGTTTTATTTTTTGATTTAATGTACTTTATAAGCATTATTATTGAAAAATATTAGCATTCTCCACTTCTCCTACACATACACTATAAGTGTGCCAAATTTTATGCTCCTGCGTCCGCGCAATTTTCGTAAAAAGGGATCCAAAGTTTTTGCATCACGTATTAATATATAGATATAACGTGAGATGGAATCTGATGAAAGAATCATTTTGTTACATTTTTACTATCTATTCTCAAATTTCGTAGAGTCTGTGTAACATGAATTTTAGTGAGCAAACCAAGTCAAAACAAAATGTACCTGAATGACAAAACAAAAAACGTCTGCGGTGCTTTTTAAACCAAAAAAGAAGCAAGAAAAATCTCTTAAAGTTGCTACTGGTTTGATTACCGATCTAGGTATTCAGCCATAAGACAACCAGGTCCAAATCCAGACTCATGACTTATTAATATTCCAGTATGGTTAATAGAACAATTATGGTGTGACCTACGGGACATTAGCCGGTAATGGCAGATAGTTGTGCGGTGGCGTTATGGTAATGCGGTATCGGTGATCGCGCCGACGCCGGGCGCCCTCTATCGGCGACATCGGCGTGCGGCGTGCGGCGCCGGCGCACACTACCCCCCGCACTTGGCGTCAATGTGTCATCACGCTTATTGCAATACTATGAAGCATATGTAATTATTGTAAACAGCATTGAGAATGTGCGGTATACGGCTAATAGATTGATGGTTATATTTCGCATATCAAAATCAAAATTAATAAACTATGACGCTATTCTATCTTTAGATAGGCGGTGGAAATTATCATGTCTATCTTGTAAAACCCGAGGAATGATATGGCAAAATAACTCTATAATGATGGGATATAAGGGTGGGAATCTAATCTTAGAGCCCCACTCAAGTGTAGTTCGTGTTTCAGATTCAGTATGTGTATCTCTGGCTTCAAACAGGGTACCATTATTTTCACTTCTTAGTGGTAGCACCACGTTGTTGTCAGTCATGACTTCGCGTGAATGGGTAAGTTCATCCGGGGCGGTACCACTATATCGCAGGAATTCTACGTGAAGCCACAGCTTGGTCGTCACGTTTCGTTCGGTCAGTGAGATTGCCGGATGCCTTTTCTCTTCCCATCCTTTGTCCTTCCCTCTCCCTTCCCAATTGTTGCTCTTGACACACATGATCCAATGGGTTTTGGTCAGGTATTCATGGACGGCAGTGATCACTTACCTACTATCAATCAATCAATTACTATGAGGTGACCTGTTCGCTCGTTTGCTGGACCATTGCAGTAAAAACACATTAATTTCTGGTCAACCGGGGAGGAAAAAACTCAATTTGGGTTACTCTGTTTCTACCGCTAGATTCTTTTGTCACGATCAATTGAAGTTAGAATAGAAAGACTTGTTTTACTATTGCAATTCATATGATGAAGATAGAGAGTGTCAGGGTGCGCGAAATTAACAAAACTATTTTTTTTTTAAGAACAAAAATATAAATGTTATATACTTGATTTATGTTAAAATTTTCTATGACTCCCTTAATATTATACAAAGACTTCTGGGAATACCAATGGAAGATTTTGAATAAATTTGTTCTATAGAAATGATGTTTTACATTTACCATAGGCTTGCCATCTACACAGAACTGTTAATTATATCTGTTTCGAGTAGTTTTTCCGAACTCAGCGGGCTTCTTACAGTAAATATTTTCTTCATATGAATGGTCTATAATCGTGGGTAACAAATAGATAGTACTATATCTTTATTTTTTTCTCCTTGATTATGCTGATGCTAGCTATCTTGACCTCACCGAAGCCCAGATTGAAAAGCTTGAGAGACTTCAGAATTTCTGCATTAGGTTCATATTTGGTCTTCGCAAATATGACCATGTCTCCGAATTTCGAGTCAAACTCAAGTGGCTATCAATACGTTTTCGCCGAAATACTCGAATTCTCTCACTCTTATATGGTATCTTGTTCCATCCCTACACCCCCCATTACCTTAAGAACCGCTTTAATTTTCTTAGTCACACTCATGCGCGATCTCTTAGATCAACAGAGAATTTAACGCTAGAGATTCCCAAGCACAGCACATCATTTCTTGACAAGTCCTTTACCATCCATGCTGCTCGCTTGTGGAACGCATTACCACTGTCAATTAGACAAGCGAAGACGCTGCCAAGTTTTAAAAGACTTGTTAAGGAACATTACTTATCACTACAGTAATCTTTATTCCTGTCATAATTGTATATATGTATGTATATGTGTATATATACGTATATATGTATGTGTATTGTTATCTTCTATGTTTACTTAATATATAGTATATTAATATATATATATATATATATATATGTATTATAATTTAGGTATATAAGTATGTTATATTTAAAACATAATATATAACCTGTACATCTAGTATAATTTTCTTTTATCTCGTCCTCTGTACTGCCCCATTAGATCTTTATTATATTAATCCAGTCCATCCAAAGGTTGCCTGGAAGAGATCGCAGCTAGCGATAAGGCCGCCAATTGTTACCATGTCTTTAGTTTTAAGTATTTAATCTGTTATTTTTTTCCTATTTTATGGTGTACAATAAAGTATATATAAATAAATAAATAAATAAATATATCTATATTAACTTGAAGATTCGAGGTTTAGTGTCAAAAAGATAGAGTTTTTTAGTAGTTTGTTTCAGATTGTATTTAATAACTACAAGTATGGCTATTATAAGCGCAAATTACATAAAGTACATCAACATTAAACCAAAAATAATAAGAAAGTATATGTCACGTTCTTCCGCGTCGATATCAATTAGGACACTGAGCAATGAGGCTCTATGAAGAATGGTAATAACGTACTTGAAGATAATTAGTATACACACACGTGGCGGGCGCGGAGCGGGGCGCGCGGGCGGGAGGGGAGTGCTGCTAAGTCGACGCAACTATAAGCGAGTAGGCTTGACTCACTGACGTTAAAGCTCGGAACGCACAGCATAATAATTAGTCATTAGAAAGTAGGTAGCGAGGGAGAGTGGTGGTGGGAGGTTGGGAGGAAGGGGCGGGGCTCGTCTGTTTCAGCTTATCTGAAATTACATCTTTTATGGGTATCCGCGATTATTCCGCGCTGCAGCGACTTGCGGCGCGTTAGTGCCGCCTGGAAAACAACACCACATTACCATTGGTGTTCTACATAATCCCTACTATTACTTTTTATGTTAGCGAAACCAGGTTTGATTTTTATTCTACCTTTTATCATTCATTAAGTCCTTTCTTAACTATCCGCGTTACGGTTGCGTGAGCCACGTCGTTTTGTAGTGCTCGCCTCTCCGTGTAATTTCTACCGTGTAGTGTGTGGCGCGCTCATTGTCAGTGCAAGGAATGATTTAGTTTCACGAGAAATTTGAGTTGTTTTAAAAAGGTCGGAAGCCGCGCCGCGTACGGCTGTTTGTTACAAAAGCGTTGCTCGCAACAGACCAACAATCCAGTGGAGCTAAGTTGAATTCATAATCAAGTAATTTATGTGCACGGCGAATAAATTAGCCGCTCCAGCCCGCGCGCCGCCCATAACTTACCCCAATAAATTGCCCAAAGCGAGCCAACTTCATTTTATCTCCAAATACTAATAAGTGCTCGTACTACCTACGTAACACGGTTAACTTTGGTTTTATTTTGCTTTTATGTTCACCATTTCGTAAATTTCCAACGCGATATGAGCTTTTTATGATTGCGTTGTGCGATCACACCTGATAACGCTCGGCAAGCAGTAAACGGCGTCAAGTCGCTACACAATTTCAACCAAAATGTGACTTATAATCGCTGTTAAAAACACAATTATCATGACAGCATTACATTTATAATGTTCTAAATTCGCATGACATTTGGGGTGATTGTTTGGGTCTAAAAGTGTATAAATAAAAATGAACCTTAAACGTGGTGTTCTATTAGGATTTGTGCATTAGTATTCCTTGGCAATTTGAATGAAACTTAGTGCATTTTCCTCCGCGGCGATTTCACGTATCAGGTAGCACCTGCTTTGCATAAGGCGTCATGTCGAGAACCCCACGTTTAAAGTGTAAATTTTGCGATTAAAAACATAAAATTGTGCATAAACACATTGTACAAAACGCGTTGCGATAAGAATAATAAGTGAACTACATTCATGCCTAAAACTTACTATTAAAAAGAGGACGAACCAAGGTGTCTTTAATTTTAAGTAATGCAGCAGGACGCTGATAAATTAAGGTCCTTTTTTATTATAATTCAATGCTAAGGTATTGCATTTTTAAATCGACCTCTGAAATGAACTATTATGGAATTAAAATCCAACATTTATTTATAAAACATTGTTTAAAAAGTAATGCACTCTATAATATGTATCATTTAAAAAAGTGTTTAGAGAATGTACATCAAGCAAAAGCTTGGGACATCGAAGCCAGTGGGCATGTCCAAGCGATGGAAAGAACAATAAAATTAGCATGAGGTGTCGTGCCGCCGCAGGAAGTATAGTGTAATTTGTAAGCTTTGTGATTAATAAAGTGTACTAAGTGTGGCCCGAATAGGACAGATTAGCGTCCACTTTATCACATCTATTCGGAGTTAACGTCGCGTGACGGATCTCGTTTGAAACTCATAAAGAGTCCAAAGCAAAATATACTCGTAGATAACGCTTACTTTACGTCTCGGCCCTTTTCCACTTGCCAAGTTTCCAGAGCGCCGACCCGCCGTGGCTACTTACAACTTGTTTAATATATAATTAAATCCTCGCTTTGTTCAAGTTTGCGAGTTATATTCGCCTAACGTGTTGCCTTAATTGAGTTATTATAAAGTTTAATTGCGTCAATGGAAATTATTTATGACGTTTGAGTTCCTTGGTTTATTTTGTAAAAGATAGAGCAAACAACATTTCGAAAAATGTATTTGTTTATTATTTTATTATTAACTAGCGGTCTGATCTGACTCCTCTGGGGGGAGATACATTTTTTTACATATACTCTATCGCCTATGTTCGTCAGGGATAATGTAGGATACTAATGGTCAAAGAATTTTTTAAATCGGTCCAGTAGTTACAGAGCCTATTCAACGCAAAAAGTCAAATCCTTCCTCTTTATAATATTAGTACAGACTATAGGTGTAAAATTTATAATACACGACCTATCTCTGAAGTGTGGAAGTATAAATTAAGTATATTTCTTGCCTGTATTATTCAATTACGGGAACGAAAACTTTGAAACAAATATTTTGTAGCTGGTAAATCTATGCCGGACTCAACTCTGGAGGACTCTCAACTCAACTATGCCTTATTTTTTGCCCGGCATCAATTCAATGGCGGTTTTATGGTCTACAGTGGCATGCTAAACATTAGGTCGACAAGTCAAATAACTTACTGGTAGGTTGAACCGCTACTAGGAGGAGGACTTCGATACTAGGGGGTAGGTATATACTCCGACTCGACAACGAATGTTCGGATGTCGTCCGTAAAGCTGTACGAATACGGGTACTCCTATTACCTACTCGTATGCCTTAATACTTTACAAAATCTATCGCACGTCATAACCTTAGACTAAGTTCGGAATGAATGGTTAGTTTCATAAAGAATAGTATTAATTTTAGAAGTTGAAATCTCTCAGTATATCTAGTAGTTACTCTGGCGGCTACAATGTCTTTCAAACCGAAACACAAAAGTGCATTTACATTGCTGTTTGGCGGAAGAAATAGAAATTGCGGTGATACCTACCCAGGCGGCCTGACTGGCCAGACTGGTGGTAACCAGTAACGTACATGGACACCGAACGTCCGAAAATTCGAACTTTGTGTCGGAGAATAGAGTAGCCTCTCTGTATTAACGAATCCGCCTGCTCAGCGTGTGTGAGCATTGATAAATATTCCTTAATTGCCGCCCGATGGTGTAATCTTGTAAAGGAATACATTTACAGGTGAATGGTGATTAAAATATACAATTGCAATTCATAGCCATACATTTTTTATAGCCATCGATTACTGTATATTTTTTATCAAATCGATAAAATCATAATCAACAATTTCTGAATACATGGGTCATCATAAGATTTACAGAACAATTCATCATTTGATTTGTTTCTGGTATAGGAAGTCCACTACTAATCAGAGAGCTTCCCGTCGACCATGTGGAAACTCAAGAGTTCATGTCGTCACTCATGATCGGTTAGTACATGCATTCCACGAGCTCATGCATCCTGTACTAAACGAAAACACATCTTTAACGTTATCTACTAATATTAATAGGCACATAAAAAGTATTCTAATTGTTAAAGCCCAATAGCTCGAGTTATATACAACACAACAAAAAAGTCGGCAGCAATGGATAACGCCCCTGTCTGGCTCACATTTGGACAGATTGATGGAATTGCGCGAGCCGTATACGTAGAACAAATGCTTATAAAATAGTCTTTATCTGATTCTTCTGTGACCTTTCGTTCATAAAAGAACAAATGAAGACACTTATAGAACGAGAATTGTGTAAAAAAACGCCAACATTCAGACTAACACAATACATTTTGGCTCTATTGTAATTATAACCAAAATGAATGACCGATAGAATTGGGCAGAATTAGTTAATTTACTGCCAGTACAATGCATATTTCTTTGTTTAGACAAAGGAATGGTGTTATCTGCGGAATAACTCACGCTCCCGCCGCCATCCCCTCGCTCGCGTTATAAAGGTGTTTGCCAAGGATTATAGCCGCTTCGAATTTACATAACATTTTGTGTCATTTGCTTATCGTTCACATGACGCGTCTCGTGCATTATACATGAATATATTTGACAAGCTTCAGAAGTGTAAAATACCTATCGAGGAATGTCTGCGCGGTGGCCGGTGGAGGCGAGCGCAGTATTGCGGGAGCATTTGAATAATCGCGCCTCGCCGCCTCTCTATTATATGATAATAATTTCACGCGCGAGTTGACCGCCGCGCTCCTCCGACACGGAATGTGTGAAAAAACCAGCAACTGATAATATCCGAGCCCAATTTTATTCAACGTAACAAATTTACGCGGATAAGGGGCGCATTCATGAGGCACCCAGTAGTCGAGACACCTCGCATGCCGAGTGCCGTCATTCTTTAATGATTTAACACGACAAACGTTAAACTCGCCGGAGCGGCAAGCCCGCCACGCACGCTTGTACTGCAACGGTTACATATCAAACTGCATAATTATTGCGGTCTACCACAAACCATTCTACAACTTTAACTCCATCTTCTTAAGTTACGTCTACGAAGAAAGGACCGTGAGTTAGTCTTTAACCACTATTTAAACTTGCAACGAGTCGTGTTAAAGAGTCCTAACATCTTGCGGCTAAGAACATTGAGCCGAATGACTATATTAAAATATGTAATTAGCAATGGATAATTTAAATTCCGAATCGATTTAGTTTATACGAATCTTCTTCAGTCCATTCATGACGTAATCGAGTTTATGTCTTTTGAATCAAACACCTGATTAACGCGAGATTAAAAAAGAAATTGGCAATCATAGAATGAATCTGAAAGTTAATTGGAGCGGGAACGCGGAGCGTACGAGTATATAGCGCGTGGCGTATAATTATGCAATAAAAATGTACTTGATAAACTAAGCAGTACGTAATGGTGTTGTTTTTAGATGTTGTATCGCTTCCAGGGTGTTAACTTACGCTTGTAATTATTAATTTGTTTATAAAATTAAGTTTACGGTGGGTGAGCACGGCGCGGCGCGAGTGTTTCCACCGAGTGTCTGACAAATGCTCATAAAAAATATGTAAAGTAAACGCGCATAGAATGTGTTGATTGAAGATATATATTTGATAACACATATAAAAGTTTCACGCTTTGCTTGTTTGTAATTAGTACGGTTTAACACGCCTGCTTTAATACATGTTTGTTTAAATAATAAATTATTATTATACTCGAAAGTTTATATTGTTTTGTATGCAGATCGCAATTTTTTATATTACCTTAATTAAGTTTTCATATTGAATCGCATTGTTAACTATATGCAAATATGTCATTTACATGTAAATAACATGCAAAATGGTTACCTTGTAAATTGTAATACTTACACTTAATTTTATATTTTATTATTTATTAACATCGTATGTATAACAAATCCTCCGACGTACTGGTTCAGTAGTAAGTAGAGTAAAACTTACTGTGGCCTCTGGGGATCTTGAGTTCCTACATTCGAACTCCTGGTCAATTCGAGCTTCTATTTTTTGGGCTTCTATGTTTTTTTCGTTTGCAATATTATGTTTATCAAATTGAATATAAATTAACACAAGCAACAATCATGTGTTACATAAAATTTCTGCAACCTGTAAAAAGTCTGACGAAGAAATATTTAAAAAATATTAAGCTTTGTACGGATACCTATGTCAAATTCCGTAACTAATTTTATCGTCAATGGTATCTATTGCAATACTAGTCAAAGGTATCCCGAATGATATGCCGTATTGCCTAAATCAAAAGCTAGTCCGACCCCAAACTGCTAGTGGTGCGATCAACTAAACACTAAACTGCGTCTGAAGTGACGATCGTGTAAACAAAGCTCCAACAATGAACATTACAAAACAATAGCTGCACTTTTAAAATAAACTGCGTTCTTGATTATCTTTATAATTAAGTACAATTTCATGGTTCAGGGAAAAATTCTATAAGGTTTGATAAAATATTTGTATGTGTCTCGCGATAAGCCCCAAACTAAGTAGGGATAATTTATACACTTCCTTTTAGTACGATAATGGTTAGCCTTTGTGGTTAATAATATACATTTAAAAAGCGAATAGCTATAAAACTATAATTAACTACAACTTCATGCACCAGTAAATGTAGACATTAATTTCCACACTAGTTTATCTATTTGGGCGCACAACCCGCCTTTATCTGTCATCGTTCTGGTGCGCCGCGACTTCGGACCGACCTAATGCCGCGATATTGGAACAGATATTATATTAAAACACAATCAACATAAAGTTTATTTTACGACGCGCGATAAAAGCCTCGTACGCCGTTTGGGATGCGGTCAGACGCGGGTGGAAGGCGACTTTACGTATTGCGTTTACTCGAAATTATTTTAATATGCAAATAAGAAAATGTGAAGGAGAATTGTGTTTCGACGTTGTTGGTAAAGTCGGTTACGCAGACGTATTCTTTAAATTAATGGCAGTGCGAGATTAGAGTACTGCTAACTGCTTTACATGGAGCGGGCTTACACGGCGCGGGGCTCGCTCGTTTGTTCCGAGAAACAGACAAATGAAAGCACATAATTACTAGGCCGCCCCGTTCGAAATGCAACAAGGATTAGAATTTACATGCGCGCCTTAACAAGCACGCCTATGGCATTTATGACTGTGATATTAGAATACTATCTCTACACGATACTGCTATCACCCTATCACACTATCAGCGTTCACCATTCAGCCGTTACCCGCACCTTATATCAAACAATAATCATTATATTGACAAGGCGGGTACAAGCAAGAGCTGTCTAACAACTTACAGATAACGCAGGCTAACATGCACATTTTCTATCTTACACCGGTCGCGAACGTCATAAAATCAATTACCTCGCCATACTTATCGAAATCAATGCGATTCTGTGTCGCGATACGTACTTATCCACTACAAAAAAGTGTTTTTTTCAAGTGGAAGCCAATTAGCGTGTGTAGAGGCAGTAGGGCGGCACGAAGTAATACAAATACCGTCAGCATGCCGCGAATATGAAGTGATGGATGAACTCAACCGCTGTTTTACATACAATGGAAAAAAATGTGAAAAAACTCCTCTATCCGACACGTTACTATGAACGCTAATTAAAACGGCCATAGTTTATACCCTGCTTTGTAACGTGTTTAAATCATTTGACGATGTGGTAATTTTCTAAGTGATATTTATAACCCTGTGAACGGGAGTATACAATGTACATTTTAATACTCGTTTAGCCCGTCAGTCAAAACATTTTGTGTCGGAAATTTTTATTTGCGGGCAATATAGATAAAATTAAATTATTGGATAATTATACCCACTTGCAAACCTGCATTGCAAATATGTCTTTTAAGTGTGTGTGTGTGTGTCTACAATTTTAATTAATATGATTAGAAAATAATGTTAAACTTTTATCGCTCGAGTTTTGTTCCATATGTCAGGTTTTTGTACAATAGTTTTCTATTGTTGAATTAATTTTGTGTAATTTCCAGTAGTTATTTAACATTACTCATTATGCTTAAAACTAACATTTATATGCTTTGTAAGTTTTTGCGTTAATTTGAAATGATCCGCTAATATCGGCAATAGAATTGCATATCATTCGGATCTAACACAATTGTTTGTTCATGTTTGTTTTATAATAATGAATAGCGAAAATTGTCATGGAATTATTATTTTTGCACGTTATCTACCATTAGCGGCGGTGTGTGTTGATTTGCATGTAGAGGCAGAGTATAAGTCGGCCGTGTCAGAGACGCGTCTTGTCGCAGTCGCTTCACTTCTTATAGAGATTGTTTATCGCTCCTTATATTTAACACGAGTGCTCAGCAAATAAATGCAAACAACCGTTGTATGATATTGTTGCAATAAATCTGTGCTAGAGTGTGGCCCGGACGCATGCGCGTTAACGTTTTTGCTGTCAGGAATTGAATCGTAATTATAGTCAACGCGCCGATTAACATCTGTCGACTATTAAATGAACTCCGATTATAAGGGTTCAATCAATGTATGTAATTATTCTTATCCGTCGGGTGTTCTCAAAGAGCGCCTTCGTTCTTGTCTAAAGAACAATTTTCTCATGATTCGCAAGGAAATCAAACCGCCCTACCCGTTTATTATGCAGTCACGTCAATGTGATTGCCTAATGTACATACGTCACTATCCGCCGTGTAATTTGAACAAATCGCTCGCATTATGTAAGGCGATTGTAGATCCCTACAATATGAATCCGATAGAAGACCTGTGTTTAATGTTTATAACGTTCGCCTCTTGCAGATAAATGCAACCGTGTTTATGACTGTCGGGGTTGGCTCCGCGTCATTCCGCAAGAAACCTGGGGATTTGTGGAATATTTCTTAGATTGTAGCTATTTATAGAAAAATGACAATCAGCCGGGAGGCTCGGCATGAGGTATCATCGGCGGTGGGGTGTTGCGAGTACGTCGGCGCGTCGGTGAGAACGCGAGCAAAACGCGCGGCGTCGGCCGCCGGCTCTTTTGCAAAAACCATCAATGCTGACAGAACGATTATAATATATTAGTTGGGCTTTAATTGCGCCGATATAATTACGCTTGTGGGCTGCACATACGTGACGATATCCCGACCGTTCAGCCACCGCCGCCGCGATATTAAGAGGAATAACTCGAGTGAGTCGATCGAATGTCTCGCGATAATGAGCGGCGGCCGCGATCGAAGTGTCATTAGGAAGTCGTAACCGCCGATGTGCGCCCTCGAGTTATGTTAACCTGCGCTCACCGCCGGGATTAATCTGCACAATTACCTGCACTCCGACGCACTCGCGTCTCGCGCAGCGCGCTCACACCACACGCGCTCTATATGGAAAGTATTAGGCACCACACAAAAACTTGCTCTCACTGTCATTACGAAAATATCTAAACGTCATCGATCAGGGCATTTGACTGTAATGACATCACATTATAAGTTCTTTACCATACCTGTAACAGGCAGATAATGAGGTTTAAGCCTTCTAATGTAATCGAGTTGTTTTTTTTATTTATATTGATTGGGTGGGAGAGGCTAGCTATGAGACGTTGGAGATTTGATCCTCTTGTCATATTTTTCAATATCTCTCCGAATCTTCTTCCTGTCTCTTTTGGTCGAAATTTAACCCAAGCCACTTTAATTTTTAGAGATTTTAATTCCCACAACCTTTAATTTTTGCACTTACATACAAAGCCGTATAACATAAGCATGCATGAATTAAGTAATGTATTAACTCACGAATATAAGCATGTGAACTTTAAAGTTTCGTAAATCTATTGAAAACAATTGTTCTCGTGCATGGAACACTGGTGGGACAATTTTGCGAGAACGACGAGGTCCAAAGGCGAGACATTACACGTAATCATTTGGCGCGAGGAAACGGTCGATTACCTAATGATTCCACGAGGTGATACTCACTAAACGTGGGAATCGAACCGATACTAATTGTTATCTATATTTGAGTTTCGAAGCGTTTTGTACCAAGGCCACAATACCCTAGATAGAGGACCCGCCGTAATAGAATTAGTAAATTATGAGATAAGCATGTTTACAAGGCCTGTATGAGCGTGGTATTTAATTGAGGATATTTCGAGCATTAAAACACCTACGTACACGGATAAAAATATGAATTAATCCTGATAGGGCGGCACCTCTCAGTCGCGCTACATACTTCGTTGAGATAAGGGAAAAGCGTCGCTGGCTTATAAATGACTCTTTATTAAACGTGAAAGGAGCGACGTCGGCTAATGGGCCGATCATGCGCTCCCATTAAAGATTATTTAATATTCAAAAGCGGCCGACGATAAATCACGAACGCCCGCCATGCTTCTTTGACTACACTCTGCACTTTTGTTCATACGAGCGGCGTGTGGCTGTGTCTGGCAGTCGCCGCCCGCCGCGGACTCGTCTTTCATTTTATTTAGTCGGGTGGCGGGTATGTAGTACGCACTGCGCAGGAGACACGGTCTCGTCTTATTTATTACTGAAACATAAAAGTGGGCTGAAGTAAACACGCTCCGAAATGGCACTGGTTAACTTAAATGGTATCTGATGTTGTTATGAGCGTAAAAGTGTCGCAAATTGGAGTCGGTCGTCAGCTAGTTATAGATGCCGGTTGTCGCTGCCGTGTGTGGCCGCTGATAACCATCGGAATATCTCAGCGGGAATGCTTTCAATCGTATAAGGCGGCGTACGATGCCATAACACTTGTTTCATCAGATGTTAACAGCGATAGCGGCCGCCCGATCGTTTTAAGCTTTGGCGGGACGATTATCAACTCGCCGAATGATCCATTCACGTCGCACATCCGTCGGCGCGAGATTTCTAAGTAACTTAAATTGATTTCATGTCATCCAACAAATTATTGTACATAAATTTACACCTTGCGAGGCCTTAATAATAAAACGTGATTAAGTATATTTATTATATATTTTAAAATTACAAAGAAAAAGTTGACCAGTAGTTTAATATGTATAAATGTCTTCCAAAGAACAAAAAAAATCTCATACGAAACCGAGCGGCAGACGTTTGTATTTTTCGTGAACAAATGGCAAAACAATAATTCGTACCCTACCGCGTCTGAGATAATAACAATAAAATAGAAAGTCGATCAGGAACGCGCGCCGACGACTGGTTCAATCAACGCGAGTCAGATTTATTTTTATGAAAATTGGCATAAAATCGGGCGGGTCAGCGGGGGCGAGCAGTGGCCCCGCGAGACTCACGCCCGCACGTTTACTGCATATCGTTTCCTATGGCGACACATCGACACATCGACACGTCGCACATCCACACATCGGCCGTCTCACACACGCCGCAGCCTCTCGGAAATATTACCAGCGGTCATAACTTTTTATATGCACCGATGACATTGCACAAAGTGGCCCCCGTCCGCCCCGCCCGTCAACGCAACTATTCGCAGTTTATGTTTTATTGCGTGGTTCAAACTAAAGCACGGTGATGTAAAATTCACACCAAATTGAAAACTGGTTTTTGTGCTTTATTATTTTAAATTCCATCGTGATGATACAGATGGTAAATATGTTAAATTTTAACCAAGTAATTTAGTATTGTTAACATATCATATTTAATTTGTTTTGTAGAATAAACTATTACAATAATAATACAACATTTAGAAACATTGACTGTTTTTATTAAATAAGGTGGAAATATTATATTGAAAAATATAAGATTTTAGAGTTAGTTAACCTAGTATGCAATTAAATAATTTTCCATAACAACAGCTTATTGAAATAAAACTATGATTCACGAATTTTATTGCGGATTTGGTTTAATATTTACATTATTTACAGCTATCGTGGTCACGGGGCGTTTGTGTCATTTGATAGATTTTAATTATTATTCTTATTTTATTCAAGTGCGTTCCACTTGACAATCGCAACACCCATCCGAAGACGGCGTCTTCAGATGCATCTGTTGACGTGTAGAGGAGGTATAAGAAACAATTAAGCAAAACAGCTTATTTTACCATATTGTCACACCAATAACTTCACTGTCACACCGCACAGCTCTGTATTTGATGACAAAGTCTTGTATTGATGTGTGGAGCGGGTGTCGAACTCGTAAAGACTCTTCTATTATCGTGCACTCCAATAGCGAGCCCTTACCTTGGGATCGTGGCCAGTCCAAGGATATTACTGGCAAACTAACTCAACGTTGTGTTTTTGGCCATTTTCACGTATGTAAAGCACGTGACGAAATTGCTAGCTTGTATCTAAAAACATGGTCCTTTGCACAGGTGTTCGGATTTGTATCAAAATTATTACTTTTCGGTACTACTAAATTACATTTTATGTTTTGTGATAATGTTGTCTAATTGGTTTAGTGGTAGTTTTTACAGGTTGTCTACCATAAGGTCCAGGGTTCCAATCTCAGGTTGGGTAATCCATCTTGCTTGAGTTTTTGGCTTAAAATCAATGGCATGGCTGGGGGTAAAACTTTTGCACGCATACTTAAAAGCTCGCCTAGAAATAATTTCGGTGAACTATGAGGGCACTAGCTACCTTTTTATTTATTTAAAAAGGTATGTATTAAAATGAAAAAAAAAGAAAAAACGTAAAATAAACTGCAATGTATTAAAGGTGGACTATTAAGTCCACCTGACTATTAAGTCCTGAGATATTCTCTTACAGTCGACCCTTTTTACGGATTCAAAATAAAGAATCGAGTAATTATTCTGATATGTTTCATTGTTAGTATATAATAAATACATAAACTCACGCCTTTTTCCCAGAAGGGGTAGACAGAGACATGATGTGATAGGTGGCGAGCCTATCGCCTTATCGGGCACAAATCCCTGACTCTGGGCTGATAATGAATAGAAAAATCCAATATCACTTTGCCTTTTTGCCACTTTTTAACCCGGGATTCGAACCCGAGACTTCAGCTTTGTAACCGTACCGGAGTACCACTACGCCACCGAGGCAGTTTAATAAGTACTAGAACTATTAAACTGAATTACAAATTTGTTTCACCATTAGAATCCTACATAGGATGAACGTAGATGATCATTGATGAACGTAAGCGACAAAATATTAAAAAAAACAGTGTATCTGCCCCCGAGCAGTGCCGGGCCTGACCGCTAGTATAATATAATCTTAAAAACCAAATAAAACCTAAGCAATCTCAACGTGTTTCCATCAATATATAAGCAGTATCTACAACGTACATAGGCAGTACAAACATTACAAACGAACCCTTGCCGCAATAAAACAGTATTTCCATAGTTCGTAAAGAGGGAAACAAAGCACGACATAAAGTTTTACAAATAACATAAATCTAGAAGTTATTCTCACGGGATGATAAGGTGGGGATCGAATACTGTCGAGTCTGGAGAGTTACTCTGTAAAACGATACGAACTTCGAATATTCGCATGTTCGACATTCGAAGTAAGATATAAGATTTCCACTTCTAAAAATCAATACTATTCTCTATTATACTTATCATTTTCTCCGTACTTAGTCTATGGTTGCGACGTACGATAGAGGAATCCAACATTTTGTGGAGTATCCATGCATATTAATGAAGTTTTAAGTACGGCGTCCGAACATTCGAAGTTCGTATCTTTTTTAAAGAGTAACCCCCCTGACGGTTGCCGGGACGCGATCCAGTCACTTGTATTCGGGAATAAATACTAAAATATGATAATACGTAGTCTAGTTTTGGAAAAGATTGTAGCCAGAGTAACTACTTAACATCATATGTCTGAGATGGCGAACGCAGTGGTATGCCAGGTATTGCTTTATAATTCATGTTGTTTGGTTTTGCTGTCCATGAACGGTCGTATCGCTTTCCATCAGGCGTAAGGAATGTTTGTCTAGCCATGCATTGCAATGAAAAGAAAAAAAAAACAGGCGGTTAAAAGTTTTTTTACGATCCCTGTGGCGTTGTTAAGTCACCAGTTATGAAAGAAGAGGTCGCGGTTTTAGTACCGATTCATTCAGTGTTAGTAATTAATAGAAAGAACCTTGCATTAGTCTAAGGTTTGTTATTTAAGATGGACTTAACACCCACAATTCCGATGTAGAAACGGTAGACACTACATTCCTAAAGTTGGCCAAGCACCAATACAACCAATCGGACCCTATTGATTCAAATTCAACCCTTCCGTGAAGTTATTCGAAACTGTTTATAAGCCACTCTGAATAAGAATATCCCATCCGCATATTCAATATCCTCCCCCTTGGGCGCGACTAAACCCAAATTTTCAATCTTGACGGTTATCATTTTACCAAAGCAAACCTGTAATATTTGCTCTTCTCAAGCCGAGGCGAGAGACTTCGAATTTCATATTTATTCGCGGAAGCAAACACCGCGGCCCTCCCGACCCGCCGGAACTGATATTATTGTGCATTCCGTATAATATTGTTTGCTATTTGGCACATTCTCTGTTTGTTTTCGTCTTCCATATGAAAGGGGAGCCACACAAACAGATGTGTGACGTGCTCTTCAGCATTTATAAACGCTATTGGATATAAGTTTTATTTTTTATTAATCAGTAGAAACTATAAAATTAATACGTGGGCATAGGAGCGCAAACATTGCGTACGTTTCGGAATATGAAAGCAATCCATTAAGCAGTGCGGGACATGAATAGCGGCCGGAGTCTTGGAGACGCGACTCTGCCTCTGATAACCCATAATATGCTGATATTTTTGCGTTGCTCATATGTTGGAAGTAATGGCTTGTGCGCGCTAGACACATGTGGACATGCAAGATGTGCATTTTATTTTGGATTCGTTCTTAGAACTCTATCTAATCTTGCAGTTACTCCAAACGAAGGAGGTTATTAAAAACTTAAAATAACAATATTTAAGTGCGCACAAATTACTGTTAGATTTTACTTCCACACATTATGTATGCTTTGGCCTAAGTCCAATATGGTAAAGTGTACGCCAAGATTTTTATTACACTAGTACTCAGTATGATCTAATTTTTAAGTAGTAATAATTATCATATGTTTATTACACCTACGAAATAATTATTTCATAATTAAACGTCTCTAATTGTATTCTTCAAATCAATCAGCTGTTTGCTTTTGCTTTCCTATACTGTTTAATTTATATTCGTTTAGAGTCCGGATATAAAGAAATTAATCAAGTTAAATTAAAAAATCTATAATTTTTAAAAACTAAATTAATCACGAAAATTGCAGTCATGTCTACGCTAAGTCCGAAGGAGAAATTGTAAAGCATAATATATTATATTTGGCATATAAAAGGCTCGCTTATCTAAGGGGTTTGACTGGAAACGAACATAAAGGGTGATCCTCTGTGACAAATACCGTGATATACCGAGCGACAGTCGTAAGAGAAATATTTTTATAAGATGAAACATTATTATTTTTGGGGGCGTAGGGATCAAATGTTACTTCAATGGATTTAGTAATACTGCTCTTTGCTTTGTCAGTTGTACGCGACGTCGCTTTGCGGTTTTAGTTTGACTTACACACGACAGGGACATATTTGCGGTGCAGTGTTTTGGGTATCGCTGGCTTCACTTTGATAAAATAAAAATAAGCAACAAACACATCGAACACAGAACAGGAAACGGTTAAACGTTTAAAGCTGTTAATAAAACAAATTAATGCGTGTTAACCCTAAAATTGGACAAGTTCATTGCAGAGGTCGTTACCACTATAGGAAATTTATCCCCGGCAAGTATTAACACTGAAATCCGTTCCTTGTATTCGGTGTCATTAAAGTTGCGCAACGACGTCGAGTGGAAGTATGTTCTATGCGGCAGAAGCTTAAGGCGGAATTGTGTTGCTCGGCAAGTCGACAGCCAATCAAAACATACGACGAGCATATTGATTCCGAGAAGTGTCGCTGTTAACGTGGAGGCTGAAGCTGAATACATTAGCCAGCGGCGTAATGAAGTCTCGTTGCTTGTAAACAAACAACGGGTGTGGAGCGGGAAGGCGCGGGCGAGGAGTGGCGAGGAGCGGCGCAGCGGCGGCAGGCGGCGTCGCCCCGGGGCGCGCGCGCACCCACCACTCGCTTACAGGAATTCTATTTCCACGACAAGCGTCATGTGTTAATTAACTGCTCGCACCTACCATATTGAGATATCAGCCCAAGATGCCACTGTTGTCATTAGCCCAAGAGAACGCTTATTGCTTGCTCTATCTCCCGTGTTTGTATTGAGTATTCGGGTTAATATGTGCCTGTCTGTGGGGCGCTGGTTTTGCCTCCATTCATCACGTACGCCACTTGTTGTAATTTAAATGCCGTCGTGTTCGCCGCTGAGTATATATAGTTTTATAATTTCCGTTTTCATAAAGAGTTTCGGGAGAATGTAATTGATATGTAAGTCATTAACGCGTCTCTATAGTAATGTCGGTATGTTATGGCCGTTCCAGTTTCGTAAATAAACAAGATTATTAAAGAGATGCCGTGAAGAAACCACATAAAGAGGATGCGCCAGCTGCCGCTCACCGCGCCGTTATGATGAAAGAGGTAATCCTTAAGACTCGCCGCCCACTGTATCACATTTCCTGTTATGACTTCAGTTTTTAATGGGCCTTTGTTAAAACCTTTTTATTATTAAGAAGCGCTAACAACTCTAAATACGTCCGTCGGGGAGCCGTGTAAATACGCCGCGTGTTTCGTTGACGTTTTATTGTCTATTCTTATTTTTCGTTTATGATTGTTCACACATTGTTTATGGACGCAGCAGTAAAAAGAGGAAGCCGATATGATGCCATTAATTTTCACGGCTTTTACATAGTCAAATACTAAATGTTAATGTTACTTATGGACAGCTGTCTCACAACCGACATCATTATATTAGTCATCATTGCGATTGTAAAAAGTTTGGACGTCCGGACAGGTTTACAAATAAAACATTTACGTGGTTACCGCGTGAGATTGTTTAATGTTTGGTTACGTTTCTGCCAATAGCACTGGTAAAAATAAGTCTCGTGAAATAAATCATTTCGTGCAGTGTGAGGTTGTAGCTATAACGTGGTGACTGCTATGACATTCTCGTATCATGCAAATGGAAAAGCGCGACGAATGGCTCGTAAAGTTTGCTATTTGTTCTGTTTACGATAACCGTGGTTTTATAAAATTTTATTACACGCCGGTGGAATGTGATGTATGCCTTGTGTAGGCTATTGTCGTCACGTCTCCGCGTCTGTCGCACTGCACGACATTTGTGTATGAAATGCATGTGAGCTCCACATGAGAAATCTTTGAATCGTACTTCCACCCGTGGAAAATATTTTATTATGAAATTCTGTAATATTGTATAGCTCTCTCTGAATACTGCTTATTTCACAGGCGGTTTGAATGCAAGTAAAAGTCTTATTGTGTTGTTGTTATTATAACTATCGTTAACTAGAAGAAGTAACTACTTTTTACTGGACATATCAACATTAGTGTTTTCATATGTTTTTCTTCAAACATGACGCTATGAAATCTGTACAACATTGGTTTAGATTTTTTATACAATCAAATCAGATCAGAGTCACGTCGACCTCGTTGGCTCAGTTGCGCTACAGTACGATTGCAAAGTTGGGGTCTCGGGTTCGAATCCCGGGTCGGGCGAAGTGATGCTAAATTTGTCTACTCATTATCATCTCGGAGTCAGTAATTTGTATCCAATATGGTGATAGACTATCACATCGTGGGAACACATAAAGCACATTGTGGATGTCCTGGTGTCACCTCTGCCTACCCATTCTGGGAAGAAACTGTGATTTTATGTATGTATGTTTGTCATGAATAAAAACTTAGAAGCCTTCTTAAACATATTGCAGAATTGCAAAAACACGAGTCAAAACAGCATCTAGAAAAAACCACTGTAATAACTATTATGTCTTCTGGTCAAGAAAGCCATTCAAAAAGGTCACGAGACGTAAAAGAATTGTCACCGTTGTACGATTGCAAATCATACATTTGTTCGATCGCGTCCCACGCCTTAGCTCTTATACTATTCCACAGAGCTGCTACAAATGTTCCCCATAGTTAGATTTTGAGGATACAATTCAATATTTGCGTTATAGTTATTTGAAAATAACTACTCCAAAGAATTAGAAAACTCGAAATAATAAAATTGATATGAGATAACATATCAGCCTCCGTGGCCCAGTTGGTTAGACGCCGCCTGTGAAACGAGAGGTTCGATGCCCGCACCGAGAGAAATGTTTGTGCGGCCCATAAATATTTCTTCCGGGTCTGGGTGTTTGTGAGACCGAAAAGTCTCTCGTAGTTCCTGATACCCACGACACAAGACTCGATCTTAGTGTGGGGTCAGGACTATGTATCTGACTGTTGGGTGTTATTTATTATTTATTTATATTATAAAACCATAAAATTAGCGTTTAGGTCTCATACTTATCTATGTAATAAGTTCATCGCAGACTAAACTTAAAAATAATAAAATTTAGTAATCTACAGATGATAGTAATATGTTTTGAGGAAATTACTAATTATAAGAGGAAAATTATAACAAGGAAAAATACGAGTACATTGAGCTCCGTATGTCTAATATCAATGTTGGAAGGAATATACAAACATTCAAATTTTGCAAGAAACATTGTGTATGTGTTAAAGATATTTAGGTACTAAAAAACTCACGCCTTTTCCAAGAAGGGGTAGCTAGTAGTGCTGCTAGGATATCCACATTTCGCCTTGTATTTTACTGACTCCCAGCTGCTAAAGAAAAAAAAATCAAATATAATTTGCCCGACCCGAATTCTAACTTTATAATCATACTGTACTACAAGTTATCACAAAAAAGCCAAAAGTTAATAATAGGCAAATAATTTGGCTTCGCCACTTTGTTACGATAAGTTCAGTGCAACAAATAAGTGCAGTAAAATATATTAGATTCGTGAATAGACGAGTGCATACACCGTTGGCCGGGATTAAGGGTGATCCGATATAAATTGTTCAGTGAACGATAAACCGTACCAGGGGGTCACCGGGACATGTCCATCGTAAATTATTACAATCGTACTTATCAAATTATATCGCATGAATAAACGATTAGCTTTTTATAAAAAAATATTGTTATGGCGATCCGAAGGAATTTTCTACGCTAATTTAAAATTCTTAACACCATTTTTTTAAAATACAACATTAATTGTTGAAGAACATAATGAGTATTTATTAGTCGAAGAGAAGTTAAATTTTATTTCACATTTAACAATTGAGATAAAATATAGTAATAAAACAGGAATCACGATGTGTGAGCTGGAATTACTCATCCTGGCATCGTGTCAACGCCAGCCAAATTAAATTATAGCCTAGTCTTAACATTTCGACTATTGTTTAAAAATGATTATCTAAACCGCCGATGTTTCGTTAATTTCATGGAATGTTTATTAGTACATTCGCTGTATTAACCGCGCGCGATAAAAATTTTCATTTTCAACAATTTGTAGAGATTAAGATCGCGTCGAAAAATATAGTGTTGTTAACATTCCGCCAGTGATGATGTTGGATTTTGGCACAGGAAAAAATTTTATGTGTGGTAATTTTATAGTCGTCAAGACAACAGTCATATTACGAGAACGTATAATTGATTAGTAGGACAGCTGTCGTGGGCGTTCTTCCACCACTTAACATTGTTCTACAAAACTAATTTATGTGCGCGCTTTATGACACATCTTTTAGCGTTAAAACATGATTTTTTTCTTCAAATTGTTTCGGAAGGGTTGTTTATGATACAGCGGCGCGTCGGAATATGCCATAGGCGAAAAACTTTCTCCATACACTTCTTCCAAAACATAAACTCCCACCCTGATTACTGTCGGTACTATAATGCGGAATTTCAGCGGATTGTTTAAGCCAATTTGATATTTGCGATCTTGCAAAAACAAATATAAAGCCTACGAGTATCAGAATAATATATTTTATGAGAAAGGTGTAATTTATTATCAAAGTTATAAAGTTTTATTTTTTCTAGATATTTAATAATAACAAGAAACTCTATATAGTTAGATCTGTACTTGCCCACATTAATGTGTGTCTATCATCACATGTTTAGGAAATGTCCGGCCATTAAAAGGTCCACATTAAGCTGCTCGAATACGGTTTTATGATGGTCCGGACAAAAGTATCCTATGAAAAGACTTGTTTGTACTACGAGCGTCTAACTAATAAACACATCTTAATTTCTCGTTGAGTAGTGGGCTATTAAAATAAAGTTTTAAAATATGGAACGCCACATTTTATTTACGTCCTTAGGATTTATGGGCTATGGGTCTCGTGACGCGGCCGGGGCGGCAGCGACACGGCGACGCGACGCAGGACGAGCGACGAGCGCAGCCGCGCGCCGGCGCATACCTCCGACGACGCGACTATGACACACCGATGACGGTTATATTTTCCAGACGATTTATTGCATTATAAGAGTAGCGGGTGCGTGCCGTTAATACGCTCACAGATACATAAATAGTATTGATCTTATTTTAATGTCTTACAAGACAAGTGACGACGTGTATAATTGTTAAAACACGCCCCTTAATACGGTGGCCTATTCGGTGTCAAAACACTTTTCATAACTGGGTAATTGATCGCTTCCATATCCCGGCTGCGGCGGCGGCGATGGGCTATAAGCTTTATTTTTAAGTGTCCGCTGCATTTACGAATATTTGGGTAGCAATGTTCACTGCACACACAAATCAGATGCTTCATTGCGCATTATTTTCTCGACACGATCGCGGACAGCTCATTGTTTTGAGTTTTTCCGGCGCGGCTAAATCAAGCTCTTAATTGAAATAATATCACTTTAGTGGCCGCGTAAAGTCATTACACCGAGTCGAGAACAAAAGCTGAATTTTGTGTTGAAACCGCAAAATATTGTAATGCGAGATTCGTATAAAGGTATAATTATTTAGTTGAGTCATTTAGCTGAAAGGGAACGTTGGCTTATCGTGAATAAGTTGAAAACAAAGCCTCACCTGCGATCAACCTTTCATTTGCAAACATTATTGTCATGTTTAATGAATGCGAGGTGAATTCCAGGCTCATCAATTTAGGGCTGATTTTCGTGATTCAATGTTCTAATTTTGTCGCGGAACGTGCAGGCGCGTACGTTTACACTCAACGATATTTTTGTCTACAAACATGATTAATGTTTAATGCGGCTATCGCGAAGAATGGCGATCGGGCGATGTAACAGAAATCATAGCGGTGGCTCGTAAACGAAGCGCGGGGCATCCAAGCATATTTCATATCGAGTAATGGAGAATTTACAGGCTGTCGGAACGAAATGACTCCCAGCGGCGCGGCCGCGACGCCTCGCTATACCGCCGCCCTCCACGAAAACAACGCAACTATATTCTTGCTAACTGTTTGTGTTTTGTTTCTTATTATTTTTTTGGATAATCCATTTTAATTAATAAATATGTAGTAACTTTTAGATTGATTTTTTACTACTAATTATCTTAAGTTAATACTTGTTGCCCTAACCACTCTCACTCTCAATCGTACTGTCGATTGTAGAGGAGGCCCGTGTCCTGCAGTGAGACATATATGGCCTGAAGCAGAATACTTACTGAAAAAAAAACAATGTCTGTGATAAATATTATGACCTAACCTACTGTTTTACTTCCGAACCAGAGTGATGTATCTAACGTTTACAACACTCGAAGAAAACTGATTTGAAGTGACATCAACGTTATCACTTTTTGTTCATTAGGTGACATTCATAGAGAATCAATAATCCATGACCAAAATAATGGATGTTCATGGGCAGCAATGACCTGTGCTTTGCAGTTTCTTTTTGCACCTAAATTTCGTTTCGTTTTATTTTTTTGCTTTTCAATAATTTTGAACTTTGCCAATTTCACACCTCATATCAAACTGGCGAATAGAAATACCCTGTATTCTGTGCATGGCGCGAGTGCTTAGTGCGGACGTTTTCCCCGAGCGTCCAGCGCTCGCGCGGTCACCATTATTATTTATATCCTCCAGAAAAGTACATTTATAACAATATTACGGCGGACCGCGCCCGCCCTCCCAAAATGATTTTCCCATTTTCCCAAGATTGCAGGTGTATTATATTTCATGATGGTTATTTATGGTGAGACTTTTATTACAAATGCGTGCTATGTCTCTATCCGTTTTTTATTGCCGCCGAATTATTTGATGGAAACGTTATTTTGTGACAAATATTGATAGCGCTATATATTGTTTGTCTTTCTTTCGACGATGTGAAGTCATTATTGCGGATTTACATTTTATGTTGGCTTTTACGCTTGATATGTATCATGTGTGTGCAGTTCATCGATCTTGTGAGTTCCGACGTGTGAAGGAGAATGCGTTTTAGCGATTCATAATTTTGCAAACGTCCTAGTATTCCCAGAAGACGGATATATCCGTCAGTGGCGGCACCCTCAGTTTTCCCGGACCAAGTCCGAGGCGTTACGAGGCTCGTGGGATTGCCGGCCGCCGATCAACTCTATCCATAACCAATAATCGTAAATAAACGAAGGGCCGCGATCAGCGCCTCGTCGCACAAACTTACTCCTTGTGTGTCAGCCAAATTACAAAACATATTCCAACCAGTTTTTGTTTGAACGCGCGATGTTGTTTTTGTTCCAGTTGAACTACGGTGACTCGGTTGCCGGTATTAATTATGTACGAAGGTATTGTTTTAAATGAGAGCTCATTCAGGTTGGTATCTTTATAGATGGTTATCGGGTATCGGGCACCAAACGTCACCAGGTAGCAGTTTGGCGGCGGCGCTTTGATCCCGCGCCACTCGCCTCCAACAGTTGATAACGGAATTTGTGATAATATATATTACAATAGCCTATTTATTCTCTCAAAAGAAAATATTTCCCAACGAGTGGTTGAGTTCGACTATAGTTTATTTTTACTCGAAGCCCGCGATCCCGCGCATCTCTCCCTATTAAATTTTGTTTGCATTTATTTTAAAGGTGCGACGCTCGAGGAGACGTGGTATGTGAAAAATTACACCTCAGCCCAATATTTATGGTTGATATTCGGCAGCGGTTCCTTTGTGAGATGAGGGTGTATAAATAACACCTCTTATCGCGTGGGAGCTAACCCTTAAATGGGATTTATTTTAATTATGTTTTGGTGACACCCGTTGTATAATTACAATGAATTGATTTGTTTACGATATTAGCGGTACGATAAAGCGATTTGTCATTGCAATAATGTGTGCTGAAATTGAGCGGTAAAATTATTAGTGAGTCACGCGTGCGTTGAAACACTGTAAAGAACTTAATGAATTGTGAAAAGCGGGAGTAGCTACTTTTATTTATAGCGGCACATAATCGGCGAGTATGATCATAAATTAGTTCTATATTTGGGAACGGGTTGTTTTGCATACAGACATGAGACAGGCCGTCTGCACATGCGTGCGACATCAATCTCAATTCCGAAATATTTTTCCGTCTGCGGCGCAATGGTTCGTCTGCTGCATTCTCGCGCTCAAATTGTACCGTTGGTCACCATGGACTGTTTATTTTTTGATAACGTTCAAAAACTGGCTTTTTAAACTTGAAGTAGGCAGGACTTGCACTCTCCCAAACTGATTTTAAATACGTTAAAAAAATGCTTAGATATGCGTAGTAATTTGAAGAATCTAATTTTGACAGGATGTAATAAAAAGAGGATAGAATATGTATTAATCACATAAGAAATATTACAGCGACCACACTAGTAGATGATGGGTTCTGGATGAGTTGTGGTTAGTACTCTCTCGCGAGATTTATACGTCTCTCTTTCTGATATATGGGATGTGTGGAGCTACTATTAAGTCTTTATATTTTTGTAATGGACGAAATAACCGCACTGTAGTAGTGTAAATACTGAATTTGTTCTTCGGAATAAAATAGACAGAACAGATCTAACTTTGGCTACAAGATTTTCACATATCAATGAAGATTGATAGGTGTGGAAATAACGCCCCTACTGAATGTATAAGTTCAAACTATTTTTGTTAGATTTTCTGCCGCCCTTTTTTTATATTATCGAAGTTTGATTAAACATCTTTGTCAAGCATGTTGCTAAAAGATAATGTTAATTATTTGATAATAATACCCTGCAATAGCTCATTAACAGCGTTTGTGTGATACAATTTGAAGTATACTTAACTTAATGGGACAGTAATAAAAAGAATGCTTGACATAATATCAAAATCCACCCCGCTTTAGGCCAGCGTGGAGGACTATTTAGGCCATACGGCCCAACCACTCTCAATCGTACTCTCGATTGTGGAGGAGACCCGTGCCCTGCAGTGGGTTTAGGGTAAGATTTTCTTTTGTTTACCTCTTCTTACTCATTTTATTGAATTATTTTTGTAATCCCAAGGTAAAAAAAATATCTTCTTCACCTCCACTCTTCCCGTTTTGCCTGGCATTATTACTTATTGTTCCTAATCGGAGCGAGGACGTCATATGACTAGTTTTCCACGTAACAACCGAGATGGATGGTTGGGGCTTACACGCCGGAATAATGTCTCGATTACCGATCTATTGTGGCGTAAGTCACAGACTGATTGTAGAGAGACGAGGGTTGACTCAACAACTATATGAATATCGACTACATATGGTTTTTTTTATTGAATGGCGAGACGAGCCTGCCGTTCGCCTGATGGTAAGTGATACGACTGCTCATTAACAGTAGCAAAACCAAACAACACATTGAATTACAAAGCAATGCTTGGCATTCCACTGAGCTCACCATACTGAAGCATACGATATATAAAAACAACAATTAACCTTATTTAGTGATAGCTGTATAGAATTAGTAAAAAAAATAAGAAAATATCGTCAGTACCACCCACAGAACTACCTATTACAAGTACCTTTGATATTGTAATTTGTAAAAATATGCAAAAGACCGTCAATTGTACTTTTATTATTTATTGATATCTTATTGTTAGTATTTAATTTTTTTTATGTACAATAAATTGATATAAATAAATACGTAATGGGTGCGTTTAAAGGTTAATTAATACTGTTATTCACTTTGTTATTTAGGCACTTGATCCTCCCTGTAAAAAACCACAAGCTTTATTTAATCACATACATACATACATACATAATCGTCACGCCTGTATCCCATAGGGGTATTTAATCACATTCTAGAGATTTATAACATTGTTTCAAAAGCGTATTAAATTTATTTCTAAGTTAAATATAGAGAACGATACGCTTAAGCTACTTTCTATGACATTGTACCAAGCTCTCATCGGCTGAATGGTGGGGCTGGCTCAGCGAGGGGAAAATGATTGACGGCTTGGAGAAATTTCATTTTGAGGCTTGTTGAGGACTTGTCGATGGCGCGGCCAAGTCTCTCCGATGTTCATTGCCTCTCAAGCACCTTTGTGTTGTGGCTCTTCTGTCACACTTCATTTCATTCATTTTGTTTCATTATCGACACCCGATTGGACTTACGAGTGCCATTTTGTCTCTATAATAAGTGAAATAATGTTATATGTAACAATAGCGTCCGAATACGTCGTAAGCTAACATTGTTTCGTCGTTCACATTTTTTCCAATTAACTACGGCTATTCTTAGAATTCATCTCAGTTTTGATATGTTTACATTTAAACAATCCCCGATACGACCTTTTTGTGCTCATTCAAATGTCATATAATTTTGCATACAATATTTTCTTATGGAGAAATGAGAACATGGCCGTGACAGGAGAATTTAATAATGACAAAATAATACAAGGTAAGTTTACGGGTAGCCCTTTCTGCTGTCCGTCATACGGAGCGCTATTCATGCAAATAATAATATTTCTGGGATATTGCCGACCGCCTAACCGCTGACTAATTTATTTACACGGGCCCATCTGCTATTTATGTGCTCTAATATACTGTATCAAAAATGATTCACAAAAGAGTTACAATTTTGATTGAGGTTCATTTCCTATTTTGTTAATCTCAATTCACATATGAATCGAATTGATTGTGTACAATAGAAAGAGTTTCTCAAGTGTGATCGCGGACACGATGATAAATATGTATCTCTTCATCTCGCGGTGGAAGATTAATGTGCGAGAAAGGTGGAGCGCGCTAGACAAAACCTTGCCGCCTGCGCGTACGCAACTATTCACTAATACGACCCGCGACTGGCTGCGTAAACCTTCACGCGACATCCAAGCAGCGCGCTGTGAGCAATGCCGCTTATTATTTAGCTGTCCACAATGATATCCACATTAAACCTAAGTCCAAGCAACGATCGAAGCTATTTTTAACCTATCGTCCAGGTGCGCAAAGATCATATTCCCATCACACCTCCGCACGGTGCGATGTTATTACACTTACCGATGCAGTTAACAAAGACAATAATGACATGATCTAAATGCAAGAACTATAGTTTGATCTAAAATTAAGTGAGATGAAAGGGAATTTTGTGCTTGATACAAAAAATATGACAAAAGTGCAGCATTGTGTGAGCGCAGTGCTTTGTTGCTCACAAAACAATGTTAACACGAAAGCATTCCGCTCGATTAACGTCATAAATGAGAGAAATGTCGCATCAAAAGAATAGCAGGTGTGCTCTATTATTATAATTTGTCATTTGGTCTCATTCCACTTTAATGTCCTTTTGTCATTTGTACACTATATCTATCTTCATAAGGTGAGTGTTGAGTTTTTGAGTTTTTTTGAATTAATTTGAGGTGTCAGCGTAATTATTAACAACTGTCGCGCAACCCTTAGGGTCCATTAAGGTTACTAAATGTGTCAATTACACGTAGTTTATTGCATGCCAGTACTTATACGTATAATTGACCTCAACGATGTTAAGACACAAAGTGATCGAAAACTATTATTTCGCGCATGTGAAGACTATTCATAAGACAATAAGTATTTATTTGAATTCCTCTTTGGAGCTTTATAAGTTCATACCAGGCGATATTAACATACATAGTACCATAAATAAGTATAATAACATGGATGTTTCCTTTACGATATGTTTCCATAAATACACAATATGTTCATAAAAACGTATCACACTTAAAATACGTTAAGTCGGTTAATAAAGCGGATAACATTATGATCAATGAGCACACTTAACATATAAATGATTGTTTCACAAATGAAACAAACTTTACCAACCGTTATTTGAATGACAATGACCAAATATAATCCAAATCTAAACGCCACAAGTCGACCGACAGAATATAAATGTGTGGCTCGGAGCTGGTGGCTTGTGAACCGAGGACGTGATGCGTCGTTATTAACACAGGCTTGCATTAATGAACACATAAATACTTACGGCGCGCATCATACTCGTACTTTCACATAACTGGGTGCCGATGGGGACCAGCCGCAGCCGCCTCGGCCTCCTCGGGCTCCGTTAGCCCGCTCACGCCATCACGTATTCGCATACGGTAAAATATTTGAATCCATAACTCGTTTACGAATACATTTTTAAGTGGACATTGCAGGCGGGCGGTGTGGCACTTATGCCTTATTAGAGGAGTTTTATAGTTTAAAATTATACAATTTCATCTGCAGGGCGTATATTTTATTGGATTCGAGATAATTAATCGACAATTACGATGCTGGACGCTATGGCCGGAGGTATACCGCTGTGCGCGCCGGCCCCCGCGCTGCTTAGGAACTAAATGTTGCTTATAAATCCTACCGCGACCGCTCCACGGATAAATATTGACATTTATGCACATATTGCTCCATATACGTTTTATGATTGTAAAATATGAAGCCGGCTCGCAACATATGTTCAACTCTTAACTCCATATTGTCCGTAAATAGCCATAAAAATTAGCATAAACCAATGTTACTCGTTGTAAACACAAATTACACCAATTTTTAGTCAAAAAACGTCTTTGTTTATACTTTTCAATTTATTACAAAAATATGCGTAATGTATGCAAATAAAGAAAGCGATAAGTATTGTGAGGCAAAGAAGATAAAATGCGTTAGTTAGGAAGCATGCTTGAGGAAGTGTTTATTACTCGTGTACTAATAAGTTTTCCTAGAAGGATGTGAGGTTTCCCACGTGGTGGGCGGCTTGTGGCGACAGCGGCACGTCGATCTGATAACATGCCCTCTAGACAACATCCAGGCTTTATCTGCAGACGTGAAATCAATTGAGCTCGCGGAATTATCGCATTGCAATGTCCGACTCTTGCCTAATTGGACATTTCCTTGTACAGATATTACGATTTTAATTATAATTATATTTACTTCGCTTCTACACACGAGTTATGTTAGTATCATAAAAATAAATGTTTTACGAGGGCGCCGCCTCAACTATTGTCATGGTTTAAAAATGACGCGACGGTATATCAACCGAAATATAAAACTGCTTAAATCACAATTAATCACCACTTTAGCCAGAATTTAAGTCGTTTGTTTACAGATGTTCTATTTTAGACCTAAACGGAAGGGCAGAGGATGCTTTTTCGGTAACAATACGGTCGGCATATGCGGTAGCAGGAAATGCCGCGGCAGCGTCGTGTTAACAAAAAATCTAAAAGCACGCATTATACTGTTAACTGCGATTTAACTCATTTCATATTTGAAACGACTGCTGTTGCTGTTGTCTGATGGCACTTCATTTCAACGTATAATTTATTAGATCAACTTAAATGCCTCGCTGAAAGCGTATTTGTTTATGACACCTGGTATTAACTTTCAATGGTATATTTAACTTGACAAAAGATTTATTTTTGAACACCAAGCTTTCTAAAATATTGATTTGGGAAGGACTTAATAGATACTTTAAATATCAATAATTATCAAATATCTTTGTAAAATTGTATAGCCCTCCAACATAAGATTTCGGCATGTTTGTTGCATTAAGATCATTAATCAAAGCGACAATTAAGAAAATTTGTCAAGCGCGAGCTACCTTGATCTCAATAAATTCAAATGACAAATTGACTTATTTTTACAAGACTTCTAATGGTGAGGTGTCACAAATAAGTGTATTCTAGGGTAGAATCACTATAATCACGCACAGTTGATACAATTATGCTGGCCTACTGGGGACCCGATATAGAAAGGCTGAAGGTCAAAACTCTCTTTCACAAAAGGGAATGATTATTGACCCTGGATTTGCAGTAAGTATATCTATACCAGGATAACAGGTATGGCATGTGTATTTTTAACTCTTCGTGTAACGTTTTTTGCAATATTACCATTAAAAATCAACATTTAATGACATTTACAAACTGAATGGGTAATCTTACAACGCTGACGTTTGTCGCATTAAAAATGTATAAGTCGACCTCCTTTAATATTTATAGGCGTAGTGACTCGCCATTTCTGTAGATATGATGTATCTGCGTCACTCTGTACAACGAGTTTAAACATTAACGGCCTCATTCATAGACAGTTTTAAAGCTATTTTAACTATCAAATGTTTTGTCTTCTTCGCTCAAACTGAATTCAGAGGTTGTTAGCAAGGGACAAATCATTATATTACTAAAATAGTTTTTAATAAGGCGACAACTCCATCAAGAGTGCAGCTGACATACAATCTTATCATGATTTACAGAAAACATGGTATGCTCGCCTTTTTTCGTAGGCATCAACATCGCTTATCCTTTTCAATCTTCAAGATAGAGCATCTATGATAGAGCATAATGTCAGGTGAAGGTAGATAGAATATTGTTTAGCAATATCAACCATAACAAATTCGTGATCGTTATCAGTAGTCGAAAACCCGTAAAAGCCCTTAAATGCTGTATTAAATAGACAGTGGTTAAAACCAATCGGGTCTCGCGTAACAGAAATAAAATTTGTTCCTTGACGTCTGGTTGTGCCAATAACCTTCACTGCTTTAGGAAAATGTTCCAAAATGAACACATTCGAGTGCGTGGTGGCCTATTTGTAAACGAACCAGACGTGGCTACCAACGTTTTACGGTGGTCGCGGGTTCAAATCTTAGGGCACATAACAGGTTTTCGGAGTAATGTGTATTCAATCATCATGCACTAGAATGGTGAAGGAAAACATCGTAACAAAACGAAACTCATCATTCCTCATTCGTACCCTCAACTATAGAGAATGTCCGTGCCTGCACATACCGGGTATATCAAGACTGCTACCGAAAACGAAGCCGGGTGGTAGTTTTAGTGACTACAAACACAATGCAACTAAAAATTTCGCAAAGAAACGCGACATTAATTTTGAATGATTTTTTAAATATCTTAATTTTTGGGTGGTAAATCCATAGTTTTTGCTAAAATAATAATTGAAACTGTTTTATACCTTAAAGTATTTATAAATAAAAAGGTATACACTATTATTTTAGGAAAAAAATTTATTTACCACCCAAATACGACCATATAAAAAAAAATGGTTGCCTGTAAAGTCGGTTTTACGGGCGAAGATTTTACGTGACAACGTCTTTTTCTCGGTAGAATATTTATTGATATGAATATAATTAAATTGCACAATATGAACAAGGAATTGAATGAAAATAAGAATTGCACAAATTTTAACTATAGAAATATATTTTGTTTACTAAAACACTATCAACATTTATCAATAGTATGACATAACCTATAAACTCAGTTTCTCAACTTTTGTGTCAATCTAACAATTAATCAATCAATCATAGTTTACGATAATGAAATATCAGTGTACAATTATTTACCTTTATTGTTGTAGTTGTTGTAAATGATAAATGACGAATCTAAGCACTCCATATTTTCACTACAGACACAGCTGACGATACTTTAACCACACGTGTGAACTTGTATTGTGACGCTTTCTTGTTTTTCCAACGCCAAGAACGTTCGAGAAAGACAAAGACAGAGACACAAGCATGCGCCGATTCAATGCGCCTAATTCTCTAGTGCTGCGCGCGCGGCAGACCGATCATAGTTGAGTGGGAGAGAGACGCAAGGCATTCGGCGGGCCTCTCTCTCGTTCGGTGACTCATCGTAACGTTACCGGGCGTTACACTTTTTCATAAGTGACTCCCAGCCGCAACCTAATTTAAGACGTTGTCACGTCAAAATAACAAAAAAACAATTGACGCTTTATTTTGCAAAATTTTCTATTGCATTATGTCTGAAGTCGCTTAAACAACCACCCGGCTTCGTTTTCGGTATCAGTCTTGATATACCCTGTATATGGGCTGATACAATACAAACATATTTGAACCCATGTTACTATTCTACAACAATAGTACAATATATTAAAAATATTAAAACCAATAAATTAAAATACGCATAAAATACAAACTTTAAATTTTGACTTAAATTCGATCACCCGCGCAGATTTCCATAAAATAGTACGACATGTTTGTGTCTAATGATGATAAATTATTGTTTTAAACGTGTGCCATGTGAGGTGTCTCTATAAATTAATCACTCCACGTCAGAGTACAGTGAGATGGCAATTAAACGGCAGAGGGAAATTACCACACAATGTGTCGAGTATATCATGCGATGACGCATGGCTCTCCGTCCGACTTACTGCAAATGTGGGGCTAACCACCCATCATAGCCGGCCTATTTTATCTCATGCACAGGTTGCTACTAAATTTCATTCTAATTTTTATTAATATACATATTTTGGGGATTTGTATTTTGAAGTTGTATTTTGAGGGTAGAGTTGGTAACAGACTAGACGCGGCTGCCAACATGTTCACGATGGTCGCGGTTTGAAATCCCAATGTGTATATCTCTCATTTGGGTCACGTGTGTACTGATAGTCAATCACCACGCACTATAACGGTGAAGGAAAATATCTTGAGGATACCTGCATACCATAACAATTTGTAATATTTTTTATGGTATAACTAGGCCAGCATGGTGGAAAATATGGCCTAACTGCTCTTTATTGTATTCTTGACTTTAAAGGAGGCCGATGCCCAGTAGTGGGACGTACATGGGTTGATACAGTACAGTATTTAATTAGAAAAACGGGATTAGTAATATGACTTATTTTGGTTCGGAAAAGTGATTGCATCGCACCCTTAGATAACTGTTAAGTGAGTTGACCTGACGAAACAGAGTATCGACAGTTTGGATGAGTATCAGGTATTCGTGTGACACGAACATCCCTTATTTCATTTTTGTGGTGGTAGTTCTGTCATATGTGAGAGGACGTCTGGATAGGTACCACCGCAATGTCTATTTCTACCGCAAAACAGCAGTGTAAATGCACAATTGTGTTTCGGTTTAAAGGGTATTTCGGCCAGAGTAACTACTGGACATATTGAGATTTCTTATGTCTTAGGATGGCGAGTGCAGTGGAATACCAAGCATTGCTTTGTAATCCAAAGTGTTGTTTGGTTTTGCTGCTGTTCATGAGCAATCGTATCGCTTACCATCAGGCGAACGGCATTCTCGTCTCGCTATTCATTGCAATAAAAATATATATGTTATTTTACAACTCAATTTATATTGAAATCCGAAACATCGAAATGCGTTAATGATATTACTTTCTACTGCAGCTTAGTCGTGTCACAAAGCATATTTGTTCATTAGCACGGAGGGATTAATAATGTTTCCGCGTTTCACATTTTCAAACATTGGAATTCGTTTAAAATGTTCCGGAATACATTCCACATACAACAGCTAAAATTATTTCATTCTACGTTTGTGACTTTGTTATAGAGTTTAATTTTTCTGACATGTGCTATTAAATAGTTAATGGGCTAAAAGTGGTAGAAATAATTTTAATTCAAACTTTATTCATCAACCAGTTTTATAAAAAACAATTTTATTAAACTGGTTTTAAAAAAAATATTTTTTGTACACTTTCGTGCCTTTAAAATAATTAACTTAACACAAAAGCAAAAAGCAAGACTAGACGCGGCTGCCCACATGTTCACGGTGGTCGCGGGTTCGAATCCCAGGGCACACCTCTGACTTTTCGGAGTCATGTGTGTATTGATAGTCAATCACCACGCACTAAAACGGTGAAGGAAAACATCGTGAGGAAACCTGCATACCATAGCGATTTATAAGAATTTCTATGGTATGTAAGTCCACCAACCCGCACTAGGCCAGCGTGGTGGACTATATGGCCTAACCACTCTCAATCGTATTCTCGATTGTAGGCCCGTGCCCTGCAGTGGGACGTATATGGGCTGATACAGATACAGATACAAAAGCAAAACACAATATCCTGCACTAAAATGTTTTCGATTTTATGAATGCATTTGAAATAAATTTTCACAAGCACAAATACCAAGTCGCAATTATTTTTAAGATACAAAATATTTGTGCAGAAAGCCAGCCGTCACTCATTCCAATCGATCGTAATATTGCAAACATCCTGTATACTTTGCGCCACCTTGGCGGTACTATGAGAACGCTTATGACACCGCGATAGGAATGTGTTTAATGAGCTCTGCAATAACTTATACAGTAGGTACACGTTTATTTACGCTTTTTGGAATTTCATTCACTCCCCTTCGTTGGTAAAAAAGAAAGCATTAAATTAATTAACGCCACACTGCACGGCCAATGATCTACGGGCGGTGCAACGGTATCAACGTGTACTGAATCAAACTGTTACAATGTTTAACTATAAAGGCCATAAATATGTGCGGTGATGTTGTGTATATTATACTTTCTTATGTGAACTGTTGTGATACATACACATATATACATAAATTCACTCCTTTTTCCTTGAAGGGGTAGGCAGAGGTGCAACCAGTAGACCCACGTTACGTCTCGGATTTTCCGTCACACGATGTGATTGGGGGCAAGCCTATCGCTATATCGGTCACAAATTCTTCTAAGCTGATAATGAATAGGAAAATCCAGTATCACTTTGCCCGAACCGGGATTCGAACCCGAGATCTCAGCTTTGCAGTAACACCGTAGTACAAGTGCGTTACTGAGGCAGGCACTGTTGTGATCTTCGTCGAATTATGGTATACCTGAAATCGTATGTCCATCGTATAACCATCACTGACTGAACCAGAACGGTGATATTAATTCCCAGATGTGTCGCGGTGGCAGCAATTATAGTAGTTTTTCTGTCATTTGTACGATGTTCGCTATTACAGTGCATCCACACATAAGTTACCAGCAGCAACATTGTGAAACAATGTTACCGATTGTTACCAAATGCTAGGCATAATTACTTCACATATACCATCACGGCAACATGTTCTGACATTTTTTTACCAGATGTTGCTGAGTATATTTGGAAAAGTTGCTCAACAAAAAGTAATTGCAGTGTGGATGTACCATTATGACATTTACGTATAATGTCATTATAAAAAAATAATTAAAATTGATATACTCTCAAGCTTAGAGTCTCAAGTTATTCTGAGTCAAACAGGATGACAAGAGATAGTTCAGGATGGTCAACTGACCTAGAGAGGACCCAAATTATTCAAAGCCATTTTATTATTTAATAATTAATAAAAATATTTTAAGAATTTCACCAACAATGACATTGATATTTAATAAAAACAAGAATACGTTAATGCTTTCAATTGAATTGTAACAATTCTCATAAATTTTTAACAAGCAAATCCATACAAACTAACTAGTGCAAACGTATACAAATTGAAATCATTCACTGAATAAAGACACAAAAACCTTGTTATAAGTATCAAGAGGACAAAAATCTTTATGGTAATGACATTTATGGGAGCGGTTACAGATTCATAATAAAATGATGTCCATGCATTGTAAAATAATCGCATACACGTATCTAATATTATTTTCCTTAAATCACGTGGCCACCAACGTGGCCTGAAGCGTCAGAAATTCATATCAATCCTATTACAATTTTAATAGACCGTTCATAAGTATATTCATGATTGTGTATTTTGTAACATGATATTTTAATATTTAGTATTCTGGTCCTTCTGTCGGCTGTTGCGTAATCGTTTTTGTATAAGCCATGATGGATTTTGTTATGTTTCTATTGAGTTATGAGTGCTAACATACATCTAAAATTATAGGCGCTATAAATTTGATACCCGGAATTGGTAAGGCTCATCGAGACAACCACTTATCGGTGCTCTATTGAAAGCATATTCTGGAAAGATCGGTTGCGTAATGAGGCGACTTAGTGAATACCAATCGAATTACCGAACGGAGGCAATAAACTACATGACACTTCGTCTATAACTACTCAACAAGCGGCTAATTTTTGTGTCGCTTTGCATGAGTTTGGGCAATATTTTAATTCCATAATGAATGCCAAATCCTTCATAATTATAAATAAAAATATTAAAAAACAAGGTATTGAGAATAAAGAGTATTTTGATATTTGACTCATTTATACCTGTATATATACGAATATTTATATATGAGCATATGTATTAGTAATCGTATTGGTGACTAAATGTCATTAAAGCTGTACTATCCACAAATGTACAAAATATTTATTCACGTTAGTCACACTGGTGTACTCTAAGCAGTTGTGATCAAAATTCCTTGCCTTTAGGATAAGATGGTAAAATAGGATGAGGCTGATTATGGGATGTATAGATGAAATGGCTTTTACCGGTGGTAGGTAAATCTAAACAGCAGTGTAAATACACTGTTGTGTTTCGGTTTTAAGGACTTTGTAGCCAGAGGTATCAGGTAACTAACTACTGGACATATTGAGGCTTAACATCTTGTGTCTCAGGATGGTGAGCGCAGTGGAATGCCAAGCACTGCTTTGTGATTCATGGTGCTATTCAATTTTGCTACTATCCATGAGCGATCCTATCGCTTAACATCAGGCGAATGGCAGGCTCGTCCCGCCATTTATCGCAATACAAAAAAATGGCCATGGCATTGAAATATTTAGAAATCGGTAATGGCACAAGGACGCATTTAATGGTGGCTAAGTTTTACTTCATATTTTAGTATCGAAATGATTGTATTATACGTGATGGTCAATTAAATGATGTCTAGATTGACCATAGAATTACTTGACTTATGAATAAAGCTATTTAATTATTATTATAATTATTCTCTCTCTCTCTTCACCCGAAGGATGTCAACTGCTGAGCATCGGCCTCTCCCAAGGATCTCCAGATTGACCTGTTGCAAACGGCCTGCATCCAGCGACTTCCTGTACTGACCTTTTAGGCGCGCGTCTGACACTTCGCTTGTCTGAAAGTTTAGACCGTATAATTGTTAATTTTATCAAATTATTACGTTATGATGAAATTTGCAGTGATATTACATATTTATGCGCTATTTTTGTTAGTGATAATTTGTGTGGTGTACAATAAAGTGTTTAAAAGTAAATAAATAAGATCCACCTCTCTTATAGATTGAGACAAAAATATAGATAGAGTACAACCCTTTTTTCGCAACGCGACTCATTTATTGGCCAATATGGCAGGTTATAGACCAAGAGCCTGTAGCCTCCTGACTTTCGTCATTTTATGAAAGTTTTTCTGCACATGCCGCTAACATAAGCATCACACGATTAGCAATTACGAACTTTGGATCATGGTGGCTTTGGTCGTTAACAGCTTCAATGTGTCTGACAAGTTGACAATTAAAAACCACAAAGGAAACACTTTTTGATAGTTGCTTTAATAACATATATAACATTCAGTTTCTATAGTATAATGCTGGTAAAATTACATTTTATTAATGAACGAATGAATGAAAATGAATAATAATATGATTTTGACAGCGTATTACTCGTAGTATAAAAGTTGAATTATATATATTCTATAGCTTATTATTTTATAGCTTTAATTAATTATATAGCTTTTATAAAATGACGAAAGTTTGGCGGCCACTGGCTCTGCGTATTTTATGCACCTACTCAATTGCGGTCGCAATTCGAACCGATCCGAATATGCTACCACCAGCAAGAATAAAGAATGAATTTCCAACATCAAACGAAATTGATTGACATAAATTAACATCAAATGAAAATTGGAAAAAGGTTTCAGATATGTTTTCATACATTTAATTATGAAACTAGCAATAAAATGAAACACGAAAAGTGCATTAAGTACAGATATCACGTGTTTAATTAATTAATTTGTCCGTCTCTTTGAAACGGTATACGCGACATTGATTAAAAGTTTTATTTAAAATCACATATCGATGGATTTTTCCGTTTACACATCGAACGTTGCATTTAAATATTAAACATTGTTTGACGTCGGCGAACTCGTCGTTCAATTATTAATTCATTCAAACTTATCAAATTAATGTTGGACGATACGGCCCTTTAATATTCATGATACAATAAAATCAATATTGTTTAAAATTGGTGTGTTTTATTTAAACTATGTACTGTATTAGCCCATATACGTCCCACTGTAGGGCACGGGCCTCCTCTACAATCCAGAATACGATTCAGAGTAGTTGAGCCATATAGTCCACCACGCTGGCTTAGTGCGGGTTGATGGACTTAACATACCATAGAAATTCTCTCAAATCGCTGTGGTATAAGGTTTCCTCATGACGCTTTCCTTCACCGTTATAGTGCGTGGTGATTGATTATTATCAGTACACACGTGACAAATTCAGGGGAGTGCCCTGGGATTTGACCATGTTGGTACCCGCGTCTGGTCCGTTTACCAACAGACCACCAGGCACTTTTAGTTTAAAACTGCGTGGTCTGTAATTTAAACGATACATATTCCGTACTCTAGCACAAACCTGTAAAATCAAATTTAATATATTTCTAAATTATCTATGACTGTATCTGTACGATTTCCGAACGCATCCTTAGACGCGGCGAGTATCGTCAACGCGGAACGCATTTTCTTCCGGGTCCGACCGCCATAACTGTTGCAACGCATATTGCGTGTGCGCCGCGTAAAAATTCTTATCTAATACATAACCACGCTATCAATATCGTATTATCTGTGAAACCAAACACTAGCAGTGCCCTTCAAATTATTTGAGGCGACCAGCAACCTTCCGGATCTGACCAGCACGAGGGGTACCCCGAAGACCAGCGGTGCCGCGAGGTGCAGGTTAGTACACATACAGTCCACTTTACAAAATTTCGTAACAATGCATTTTGAAAGAATTTTATTATTTTCATATTAAAGTGGACATTATGCTTTTAAGACGTCGTCAGGTCTGCCCCGTTATTGTAGTGCATCAACCAATTCGCTAAACAACGTACGGACTTTTTCATTTCTATGAATGGCCAGACTAGCATGCCGTTTGCCTGATGGTAAGCAATACAACCACTCAGGAAGAACAGTAAAACCAAACAACACCTTGAATTACAAAGTAATGCTATTTGTATTCCACTGCGCTCGCCATCCTGAGAAATAAGATGCTAAGTCTCAATATGCCCAGAAGTTACTCTGGCTACAATGTCATTCAACCCGAAACACAATAGTGCATTTACACTGCTGTTTGGCGGGAGAAACAGACATTGCGTAGGTACCTAACCGGGCGGCTTCTCACATATGAGAGTCCAACCACCAGTAAGTACTTCTATTCTATAAGGCGGAAAATAATCGCTTCATTGTAGTTGTTATTGTTGCACCGGATGCGGGCCATCTCCAACAGCGTCCTGAGAGTCATTGCTATTTTAAACAATGTATCGTCCTATCTAAAATACTAGGTAAATGTTCTTATAAAATATTATATTCAATTCTAATTGTAAATTCAGCATATTAGTTCAACTAAACTTTGTTATTAACAAACAATTATCTTGTTAGACTACTACGGTCTTAAAAAATAGTCTTAAAAAGTAATTTCATGAAATAGAAAATGTCTGTCAATATTGCCTTTTTTAATATCCTTATAAATTATTAGGGTAGGAAAGGGAAGAACACTTTCTATAATTTTCAAACCCTGAGAAGCAAGCAATGTTAACTATTACGCTTGCAATGTTTTGTAGTGGTATTATTTATAGAATAAATAAAATAATTTTTTTTTTTTTTTTTCTAAAATAAAAATAAAAATAAAAATAAAAAAGCCTTTTATTCCATGCACTTTACAAAAAAAAATATTTACATAATGAAGTTACATTACAAGCATGGACCCCTCTCAGGTGAAGGCCTCCTCCAATGAATTCCATTTGTCTCTGTCTCTGGCGACATCAATCCAGTGCGGTCCGGCGATTTTTCTAATGTCGTCCTCCCATCGCATGTATGGTCTACCGACGCGCCGCTTGCCCTGTGGGCCGTCCCATGAGGTTACTTTAGATGTCCATCTCTTATCTGTAAGGCGTGCTACATGGCCAGCCCACTTGAATTTCAATCTTTGAGCATATTTTACCGCATCCATTGTTTTGATTATGCTTCTTATCTTTGTATGACGGATTCTGTGAGCTATTCTTATATTGAGCATGCTACGTTCCATTCCCCTTTGGCACGTTATTATTTTATTCTTGATGTTATTTGTGAATTTCCACGTTTGGCAAGCATATGTAAGACATGGTAAAATGCAAGTGTCCATCATTTTCTTTTTCACTTCTATTGGCATGTTACTTTTCATTACTTCTTTGTAACTCCAGAACTTATTCCAAGTAATTCTTGTTCTGCGCTCCACCTCTAGTTCGTTGCTATTGCTGGTCAATGATATCTGTTTCCCCAAGTAGATATATTGATCCACGTACCTTAATGGTTTGTTTTCTAGTAAGATGTTTCTTTTATAGCTGTTTGTCATGGTGTTTGTTTTTGTCAAGTTTATTTGCAACCCGACTTGTCTGCTAGCTTCGTGTAATGACTGTATCATGCGCTCTAAGTTGCCACCGGTTTCCGATAGAAGTACCAAGTCATCCGCGAACCTTAAGTGACTCAGATATTCTCCTTTGATAAACAAGCCGTATTTATTCCAGTCTAATTTATTTATAATATATTCCAATACGGCAATAAATAGCTTTGGAGATAGCGGGTCTCCTTGTTTTACTCCTCTATTGATGGTGAATTCGGGGCCAGTTGATTCCAGTTTGATTTTACCGACGCAGTTGTGGTATATATTTTTTATTACTTGTATGTACTCATTTTCTACTCCCTGTTTACTTAAAGCTTCCCATATACTTGTGTGAGAAATTGTGTCAAAAGCTTTCTGGTAATCTATGAAGGCTATGTAGAGCGGTCTTCGGTTCTCTTGGTATTTTTCAATAATAAGTTCCAGAGTGTGTATGTGGTCTATGGTTGAAAATCCCTTACGAAATCCAGCTTGTTCTATTGGCTGTCTCTTTTCTAAAGTTTCTGATATTCTTCTATTAATTATGGAAGAGAAGAGTTTATAAATAGTTGGTAGAAGGCTTATTGGCCTGTAATTACCAATGTCGTTAGGGTTTCCTTTTTTATAGAGCAAGATTATAATGGATTCTGACCATTGTGTAGGTGTATTCGCGGTTTTGAGTATTAAGTTAAATAATGAGGCCAGTGGTGATGCTAGTATTTCACATCCATGCTTAATTGCTTCATTAGGAATGAAGTCTGGGCCTGAGCTCTTCTCTAATTTTAATTTACTAGCTGCTTGTATAATTTCCAGTTCCTCGATATAGTTTATATTATTTCCAATGTTTTCGTGATTGTTGTATGCTCTCTGTTTATCATTTGTCTGTTGTGTACTCGTACTGTATAGTTTTTTATAGAATTCTGTGGCAATGTTTATTATTTCTCTACGGTTGTAAGTCGTTTGACCCGATTGGTTTAGTCCCTCAATCCAAGTCTTATTTGTTCTGAGTTCTTTCATCGCTTTTTTGAAACTTTTTCCTTGTGTAAGATAAGTTTGAATTTTTTGATTCCTGTAGTTTTTATAGTCATATTTTATATACTTACTTGTTAGTTTATATAGTGCGCTAAGTTCGTTTTTCTCTGTCCGGGATTTGACTGTTGTTTTTTGTAATATTTGTCTTCTATTTAATAGTGCCATTGTCCTCTCTGAAAGAATTTTGTGTCCAATATGGGTAGGTTTAACTTGTCTTGCCTGTTTTAGACTCACGTTGATAGCCTGTAGTAATTTGTTATAAAAGTCTTGCACTGTCGTCTCCAACTGATAATCAACTAAGTTTGATATTTGATGTATCAGATTTTGTTTGTATGCTTTAATCTCTTCTCTTGTTTTTAAAGTACTACTTTCGTTGCTGGTGAATTTGATTCGGCTTTTCTTTGGTACTTTCAAAACTATTGTAGCTCTTACCATTCTATGGTCTGTAGAGAAGTTAAGGTTCAGAACTTCTATATTGAGGAATAGTTTAGGTTGGTTTGACAGTATATAATCGATTTCATTTTTATATTCACCGCTGGGAGAACGCCAAGTCCATCTACGATTTGGTTTTTTTTTGAAATATGTATTTATCACTGAAAGTCTATTTTCAAATGCGAAATCTATTAATCTTTGACCTCTGTCATTTCTTTCGCCATATCCATATATTCCTGTTATAATATGTTCATATTTTAGTGGTTGGCCTATTTTCGCATTAAAATCTCCCATTAGAATTAGATTTTTTGAAGAATTTTGTATTGCAGTGTCCAAATTTCGATAGAATTCTGTTATCTCTTCTTCACTTGAAAGAGTTGTGGGGGCATAGGCTTGAATAATGCTTATAATATATCCTTGTATGTTTAGGTTAAGCAGAGCTACTCTTTCCGTGAACCCTGTAAATCGTTCAATATAATGTTGTAAGGATTTCTTTATTAAAAAACCTACGCCATAAAGTCCTGACGTGTGGCCTACATAACATAATATCGTACTCTCATATTCTTCTATTTGACTGCCCATTCTTCTGACTTCTGACAGACCGATGACGTCGTATTTTATTTCTTTTAGGGCTTCTTCGAGTTCTAATAGTCTTTCGTAGGAGGATAGTGTTTTCACATTGTATGTTGCTATGTGTAACTTGTTTATTGAGTGATTCCTGGGGTTTGGACTAATTTCTGATTGTTTCATTGGAGGGTAGTGGTCAATCTCTTCCACGGTGACCAGCCGGCTTGGAAGATATTTTGTTGTGTTGTTTATTTTGTTTTTGAGAGGGGGTGCCAATTGCTATTGGTTCAGATTATTTTTTGGCATAACTTGGATACTTGGATTTTTATTCACCAGATAGTTGAGGATCCCCGGCTTGGTTATGCTTTCAGAACAACTGGCTGAGTTTTCTGAGGTGCTCGATGCATGTTTGTTTTTCTTTTTTGGTTGAGTTCTAGGTGATGTTGCATTGCGATTATAGGTTTCTAGGGGCGATGTTGGGAGAGATCGTTTGCTGTTTCCTGATGTATTATTCATTTCTTGTTTTCCTATTATAACTAATTTATCATATTTTAATATAGCTTTGTTTCCCTTCACCCTTTCAATTTTTACTTGTTCCTGTAGCATCCTCCTTTTTTCTAAAATTTGTTGTGGGTAATCTTCCTTAATGTAGTAGTTAGTATCCTTTAATAGCTTCTTTTGTTTGAGAATTTCAATTTTCTTGCTAACCGTGGTCAGTGTCATCACAATGGGTCTTGGTTTTTCCGTATTTTTCCCTATTTTTCTAATTTCCTGAATTTCTTTACGAATTTATAGAATGCCAATAACTATTTAATGTGATTTTTATACATAGTAACTATTTGAGTTAGGTTTTATGAATGTATATTTTAAAAGACAAAAAATATAAAGAAACTTTTTTATTATATTACCAAATTAGCTTATGGATAAAATTGAAAATTGGGTTTGAAGGCAAGATGGAGTGGTTTGTTTATGTATGCATCTGTTTAAGATGGTCATCACATGTATATGTTGGACCAATAGACATTCTTGGACTGATATTTTACTATCTTGCCCCCCTTCCCCTATAATTGGCAGTTCATAAGTCTTAAATTGAGTTCAACATACTCATAATGCGAAAGCAGTACTTATTCCTTGCGACAAAAGTCTGAGCGTAATCCGCCATCGAAACTGAACGATTAGGTACTTACGTGCAAAGACTGCCAATTGTCGCGATCCGAGCATACGCGCAGTCTTACGCATAACAAGATGTCATCACAAACAGCATACATGCATAATGGCAAGGATCAAGAAGGTATTACGTAAAGCAACAATCAGCATCGGCCACATTAAGCTTTAATTGTAACAAATGATATGCAATAAATATACATGTTATGATGCAAAGAAGGATATTGTTGTTGTAGGCACGATGCCCGCAGCTCACGTACGTCAATCCACGTCTAGAATTCTAATATAGTTAAGTTTCGTCGGCTGCTATCGACCGACAAATTCATGCCGTAACAATATAACGAGACCTCCACCGCGTCCCTCATGTCTTAGCCCGAACATACTGAGCCGAATTTATGAAGGAACACCTATAGATCAACATAGGATGGCCGCGGTGCTCGTAAGCCTGCGACCGAGTTTACATGACACGCACTAGTTTTATTACCCTCATGTTTCTAAATGGCCCTCATTTCGTTTCAAACAAATTATTTATATTTTACTACATGGACAGATCGTTTCCCAATCAACTGTTTGACCTAAAAAGCATTTGTGTAACGCAATGAAGCGTTTACAAATTATGCAGATGGTATCGCTGCGGGGCAAATTGTCATACAATTGATGCATGCACGTTTGTATTATTTGCTGCATGTTTGGACATCGTGCTCGCTCGTGTTGACTTCACTATTCGACAATTATAAATACATGAATATATAAAGTCGCAAAAACAGGAAACTACGCGGCACGTTTATGAATCTATATTAAACAATTTCTCAGCGACCACGCCAAAACGTGTAAACCAAATTTTAGTAAACATATTATTGTAAGATTTCGTATGTTATTTTCCTCCGTATCCTTCTTCTTAGGGACTAGGTAGACATCTAAATATTTTTTTTCATTCTTTGCATTACCCTGTTAATTATATTTTAAATTAATCTAGTCAATCCAAAGGTTGCCTGGAAGAAATCGCAGGCAATAAGGCCGCCATGGTAACCATGTATTTAATGTTAAGTTATTTTTATCTGCTTTTTTCTTTTTTTATAAGTGTATGTGTATAATAAAGTATATAAATAAATACCATCAGACACGCCTTATCCACGAACCCATTCATTAAGTATTTTGTAAGTTATTAAACCATTTCCTTGACGTGTACTCTGACCTTCCTAGGTTTTGTATGTGAATCCATTCCTAAAGTATTTTGTGAGTTATTAAACCATTTCCTTGACGTGTCCTCTAACCTTCCTGAATGGTAAAACTAGATTGTATCCAGTGATAACTACAGCATGTCTGACAGTAGTAGGCAGTGTTGCAAGCACTGTTTTACGGACTTTTGTTACTAAGTCTTGTTTCTCTAAATTCTGAAACAATTTTTTTGCGTTCCCACCTTTGAGCATTTTCTGTTAGACAAATAGCTTGCTTGTTTACCTTTTCTGCGATATAAAAAGTAATAATTTAACATATTTATACGAAAGGTTAAATACAAACTACAATAATAGATCGCAATAGCTGTATTGCGCAGATACCATTTTGCGTGCATATCGTTAAATGGAAAACATGAAAGTAGGTAAATATGACGAGGACATGGAAAATCGATATTCTCTTTAGAATTGATAATTTTGTTGCATCTAAAGTATAGTGAATATTTTAGAGAATTGTGTTCTTTAGTGTTGTACAAGAAATAGATGTTGAATAATTGCAATTTGACAACGGTTGGCAATAAAACTATTATGACAAATATCGCCACGAACGAAAAAAACATTTTTCAAATGAAATGAATGTGTATTTTTTTGCTAAAAATACATTCAATAAACCAACGCATATATAGTTTAATTAGGCCAAGAACAAAGAGGCAGTAAATCTTTTTGTAATTTTAAAACAAAGAAGCCAATTGCTCCGGGTATTATTACAGTGAATTAGCCGGCCCACGCGGCCTCAAACAAACCTCGTCAATATCAATTAAATTAATAAAACGGTTATAAAATGCCCCAATGACAATAAATTTCCACTATTATTGGTCGTGCTGCAATTCGAAACCAATTGACTTTACTTGAAATACAACCAAAACTTACAACAATGATGTGAATCATGCCGCTAAAGGGGTGTTCATACAGCGAAGATGGTTTAGGGCTATCAAGGACTTATTTCTCTTGTCTGTCTGATTTTATTGTAGCGTAATTAAGTACATAAAATCTAAAGTTAATAAAATAATAATTTTGGTTACAGCTTGTAAATTGGCAGTATGTTAACGGAGTTTTGGTAAAGTCAAGAATGTGGGCGATATTTTTGAGTTTGGCTACAAAGGGTTGGTGTCAATTAATGCGGCGCTTAAAAATAGTAATTGTTTTCTGAGTGTTTTTTTTTTGAAGGTTTTGACATGGTACCTTCCTTGGTTACCTAGGCAATCTTATCGGCAGTATGAATCGTGAAGGTCTTGGGTCAAATCCTTCATAGGTATTTATTAGTTTCGGCCATCGTGTAGTTTTCTTTACTATGAATAAACATATTTTTAAGGGATATACACTTCAATAAATTCGTTGACGCCAAGAAGTTCTTACTTGTGGTAGGTCTCTCATATCTGTGAGGCCGCCTAGGTAGGTACCACCGCAATGTCTATTTCTTCCGCCAAACAGTAGTGTAAATGCACTGTTTTATTTCGGATTGAAGGACATTGTAGCCAGATTATCTACTGGAAATATTGAGACTTAACATTTGATGTCTCAGGATGGCGAGCTCAGTCGAATTCTAAGCATTGCTTTGTAATTCAAGGTGTTATTTGGTTTTGCTATTGTTAATGAGCGGTCGTATCGCTTACCTAAGACGAACGGTATGCTCGTCCCGGTCATTCATTGCAATCATACAAAAAAAATTAGGAACTCAGCTGATCATAAAATTAGAATCATTGTGCGAAACGCATAAATCATGGTTCGCCGATCCCACTTACGAGATGTAAAAGAAACATTTCAATAAAAGAAAAAATATTGAGAGTAGTTTCAACTTGACCTCAATAAGTTTAGGTCAATCTTATTACTGCAACTGTTTTTAAATATCTAATTGAAAATTATATTTAATGGTGCTATTTGACATTGGTTTTTACAATCTTATTTATTATTTGTAACAAAAAATAATTTTCGTTGCTCTTTATCCACGCTAATAGATTTCATGTCACAATTTGGTTGCACATGAAAGCGTTAAACACTAAAAACTATCAACTAAAACTCACGCTGTCATGCTGCGGCCAAACAATACATCAATAAACGTAAACATGCGAGATTAATGTCGATAAAACGTCCACGATTTACACTGCTAGAGGAATTAGAAGAAAAAGATGTAATACATGTCACTATTGGCATTAGAATGCACGATATACTATACTGCTCGCGATGCCAACTAATAGATATGGCTGTTTAGCGAACACAAAGTCAACAGAGTCACTTTACTCGAGTCACCTTTGATTATATTATATTATATTAATTGCAATACGTTTTATTATTTGCCTATTTTGAGTGTTTATATTCAACAATGAACACGATGACAATAACTTTGTTTGTAAAACTTTTGCCAAATTCAATTCATACAAAGAAAAATAAATTTACGAAATCTCAGAAAGATTTATTGTGAATGATTACACCAAATCAACGAAGATGGTTTTTTAAATTTTATTTTCAAACGAAAGCAAAGTTTCTATAAATTTTAATAGGTGGTTAAGTAAAGCAATAAAATTTTGGACCCACTGTTAAGTCCAGAAGTGAGTACACATGCACAGCTGTGTAAGATGTTGATTTACGTGGGCATAGAACGCGGCCAATTATCTTATTAGTGGCCAATTTATCGTTCGTCACATTAACATATGGATGCGCGATGTCAGAGTGAACCAACGCGATAGAAATATTTAGATGGAAGTATTCACGAACAAAACACTCAATGCCAACGGCTTAATCAAAATGCTTAAAATACAAGCATTCTGTAGTGCCGAGACAATAACAAGCGAGAAATGTGTAAGACAAGAAAACGAAAGGACACGTGTAAAACTGTTTTGTAATTGAAATGACTTGTTTTAGTAATGTAGGTGACCCGAATAACAGTAAGTCTTATGGATGTGGCCGCGTCATAATAAACATAAAAAGTAATGTTGACAAACAATATCATTGAGTGGCTGGTTCTCTGTGGTGATGAGTGCGACCAATAATTCGCTTATTCCCACTATCTGCGGGTCAATATTTTCTCATGAAGCTCGACGTTTTGTCACACAAAATAACGTGTTTTATCGCCGAACGCTGCTCGCTAAATGTTTTACGGCAATAACAATAAAGAAAAACAAAAGCATATTGTCTCCTCTTCCCGTGCGTGTTTTCTCACAAAAAAGAATCGCGTTTTATTAATATTTATTTGATATTCCCAAAATAATTCACCTACTGCACGTATCATGCGATGACCTAATGATGGATTTCGGGGACCGTTCCGCTGCAGGTAAACATTGCTCACCAATATCGCACATCAGCACATCAGTTTTATCTATAAATCTTTACAAATGCGTAGCTATTTTATTTGAATAACAAATTTGTAGCTTCTGATGTATCAGTTATGAGATATTTCGTGGAAGTATCGGCTATTTGTGCTAGTTTGATTGGTCGGCGCGCGATGGGAATATTGCTACATGTGTTTCATATAATAATTTCATATCGGCAGCGGCGCGGATGGTGTTCAGTGACCGTATGGCCGACAACAATTAGCTGACTGTTCGTTTCTGTGAATCTTCAGATCTCCGCCGTAGCCGACTACACTCAAGAAACTTCTATCAGTGATTCACAATAAATAATTCCATATTGCCATACCGATACCGCGATGACCTCTTAAGCAATCATTTTTATTGTTCATTTAGTTATTTACATACAATAGTTCAGTACATTTTGTTCATAATCTTTAAAACTATTTATAATGACTATTGTAATTTCAATAGAAATAGTTGAAGTAATTAATTCAAATGTTAAGTGTCGTCGCGGCAGGATTCTAATTTCAAGAAACTTTGACCCCAATATTACCATATTATTTAAATTTAATGCACGTATAATAAAATTTAAAAGAAAGAATATCATAACTGTTGCAATGAAATATGACCGAAAAATATTTGATATTCAAATAGGCGAGGGTGTATCCGGTGGGAACGCACGTCGTGCGCGCATCGCCGGCCGCGCTCTCCGCGAGCCACAGGCCGCGGCTCCGTTCCCGTATTTTACGGCTACAACCCAACTGAATAATAACACGCTACATTAGTTTCCCATTATGCCTTCGAGACAATAAAATTTGCCCAATTTTACGATCACATTAATAATTTTATGAATGGAAGCAAACGGTTTTAATCTTTAAATGCGATGAAATGAATAAAAGTGTTTTCGGGGCGAGATGGAGGTCGCTCGCGCCGAATTCTTATTAAAAGTGCATTTTCAATTTGCCAATGTGGAGCGTGGTAATTATAGCAAAGGCAAGGTTAGAGGTGATGTAAAAGGGGTAAACGTATCAACGGCGGGCGGCGGAAGACGATCGGTTCCCAGGGTATCGCTTGCACGATCACCGGACGCGGTATGCTTGGCAAGTGCACACCGTGATTTAATCGATAAACTATCGATATTAAGCGCACATTTCAACATTTAACGTCACAGATTTTTTATTTTTGCTAAAAGATATTCTACCACAACTTTTCCTATGAATAATTTAGCGTGATATTGCAAATATACGTAGATAATTTTAGGTCAAATATAAATATGGCAAGCATATCAACGCTTTTTTACAGCTTGTCCGTTAAAAATATGAATACCAAGGGCTATTATAGTGAAAGAATTCTAATACATTGACATAAAAAAATACCAAAAACTTTTTTTGCATTAATCGACACTTACAAAAACATAACTATCGACACGGAACGTCACTGGTATCGATGTGATTTACAAGGATGTGCAAGTAGAGTAGTGTGTCTATCAAGTTACGCGAAATGAAACCACAAAATCAGCGGCGGCCGCAAAACAACGGAAGCCGCTGCACCGACGGTATCGGGCCCTCGTTTTGACTTACCGATCACTTAATATAGAGAATTAAAACATGCTATGTTCATTTTTTTGTTCTAAAGGTCAGGCGAATTAGCAAGCGGCTCACCTGGTGATAAATTATACTTGGATCGCACAACAGACATGTTATGAAACATCGCAAAACACTTAAATTGCTTCGCATCTCAAAATGGGAGGAGACAGGTGAGAAAAAAATACGAGTAGAGATAAGGATAAGGAGGATGTAAGGAGGTCTTTGGCAATCTATTGCACCGAAGATTTTTTGAAATAGTGATACGACCATAGTCAAGTTGGCTTAGTCCCACAGTTATCTGTAGAGTAGCCTACTTTCAGACTATTTTGGGACTAAGTCAGTTCTCAAAGAAAATCTTTGGTGAAAGAAATTGCCGAAGACCCAATAACCTTATCTCTTCTCGTAAATGTGTAGGTAGTCACTTAGGTAGCATTACTATGGCTCTACCCCATATAAATGTTATGTTTCCATATTACCATCGCGACGCACAACGCATTCAATTTATTGCAGTCAATCTATTAAATTTATTCTTGCATAAAACAAATACTAATTCAGTATCTGAACTAAATTGCAGTCATAAAAGTGAAGACCATTTATGGCATTATTTGAAGGCATATCGAAACTGGTGCTTTAGATGTCGGTACACTGCGAGCCAATAGAACTACAATTTAGTTGAGCCGAGCAGAACTTTGGCAGAAATGATTACTTTTTTACTTTGACAGGAATGTTATCTTATCTATAACATATGTGAGATATAGGTGTAGTGGAAAAAATAATAATTTGTCACAAACTGATTACATTTTGGTATACGTATAGGGACATGACTGCGCCTAATCATTCGGAAGACGATGTTATAAAGGTAAATAAATTCAAATGAGTTCCATAACACATTAAATGCTATGTTATGTTCCCTACAAATTCTTAAAAAAACATCTACACTGTTTTATTATAGGCAGCAAATTCTCTACATTGAGTACATATTTTGGTCGGAAGTGTACATGAGGAGTTATAGGTTTCATTTGCGGGCGATAGACGACAATTTTCAATTTTCTTACGCGTGCGTCCCATTTGAATATTTTAATTTGGGGGGCGGCGCGACTATTTCAATTTATTTTATGAGTCCCGGCACAGAAGGGGTTCGCGCGGCGCTCTCACCGCTTCAAATTAGTAAATATTTGATAGCTTTATTGCTTTGCGTCACGTACTAATATGTGTTTTTTAAGTGTTACCAATTCGGATTTGTTTAAACTTTTTATTAAAGGGAAGTTATATTTATGAAAATATGTTGGTGAGAATATTTTTTTGCAATGTGGATTTTCTAGAACTATAAGTAATATGAGTTACTATGTTATGGTAAATCTGTGTAAGTGTAAAACGCAGATTTATACTTCGATTTGTTAGTAGTGTAGTAGAAACATAAAGTTTGCAATAATTGAATTACTCATCAATTTTAAGTAAATGTAACGCAACGAACTTGCTATTTCCTTCAGAACATTCAGAACACCGGCGCTATTCTCCTAATGAAATGTTCTTTGTAAAGCGGCAGCCGCCAATATCAACATAGAGGAATTAATTAGATCAGTACATGTGCATTGATGTTCATACGTGTATAATTACATCAGAAATCGCAACGCGGCTGCGATGCAACAAGGGGCCCGACCCGTCCAACCTCACATAGCTATGTTTCATCTAATAGAATTGCGAGCTCGTTATCTGCTCAGATTAAAATATTCAGTATTTGAGCGATTTCACGAGCGAGTGAGCGGCAAAGGGTTGACTAGTCGTTTCACCCGCTTTGAACGGTTGTGGGGAGAGGCGTGCACAGGGTTAGGTGCTTACCTATCTATTTTGCATACGAGGAAGTGTCGCTGTGAATTACTTAGCCGAGTTATTAACATAGCCCGCCTGGCTTTATTAACAACCCGTGCACGGTACAGCGCTTATCAATTATCGTAGCTAAAAATAATGGGAATTATTCGGCGCGCCCGAGTGCTGTCAAACTGCAATGAAGCCGCAGTAGTCGCGCAAACAAATGAATTGTCGAATTACTAGTTTTTTCGCCGTCTGGCTCCATGAATAATTCCATTCATATAATGGCATCGACCGCATCAAATATGTCATGTTGAGTTTTGCATAATTTCGATATCAATCAATATACTGACGCAATGTTATTCACTGTTTTCATAACGTGTTTGTATCTGTGACGTGTGTATGTTTTTCTATAAATATTCCTAGTACCGTTCATCTGATCTATATTTAATGTGTGACTTGTATGACAACCTCGGAAATTGAATATGGGAAACAATTACAATTGGCGACTGCTGGAAAGAATAAGTTATACATTATCAGATAGAGTTTGTATTATCATGTCCAACGCCCCGACCACATACTTTGCATTTATATTACAGAAATAAATGTTTCTTAAAAATTGCAAACCTATTTTAATATAAACTAACTATCGGTTACTTGCACATAACAATATTTTGAATCGACGGGCGAAATTTAAAAGTTACTTTTTAATGCAAAAACTGGGGATTGCTTATGCAAATATTTTGCATCTTAGTCAAAATGTACTCTGTGATTTTGCAGTATACTTGGTATATCACCACTTCAGGCCCGAAACTTTAAAGAAACACGAAAAATCATTCCATTACAACTACACAATAAAAAACGTATCCAATAACAAACCTAATCTACGAATCTCAACAATAGACGGTACATATTTCAATACAGGCCCATCAATGCGATATAACCGGATACTGTTGACAGATAAAAAATTGTTGTCCACCCATGGAGCTAATTTTATGAGTGAAATTAGTTATTCACCTGCCGTTGCCATTTATTATAGGACACAATGAGAGCGGCAGAGCGCGCCGGCCGACTGCACCCACTATTATTCGCGGATAACTACATTAAATCATTCCACGCAAATCACAAAGAAACACATGTGTCCTTTTAATAAATACATGCTAATTTACAATAGTAATTTGACTATTGCATGATGCAGTGGGTTGATACATGGCTGTGTACAACGTAAAACTTCTACTGGGTCTTTACGCTCATAGTACAAAATTATGTTTTGAAGTAATCATGTTACACGAAACACCGATCAGGCGTATAATTCAAGATACTTACCAAATGACGAATCTTATTTCTTAAAGAGTAGAAACTGTGATTGTTTTTGGCTTTCGCAAGACTCAGAGTATCAGAGCCTAACCAATTATTAATGGATAACACAAATATTAGGTATAATATTAAAATAAACTACGCCATGATTTTTTATTGCAATGAATAGCGAGACGACCATGCCGTTCGCCTGATGGTAAGCGATACGACCCCTCATGAACAGTAGCAAAACCAAACAACGTCTTGAATTACAAAGCTATGCTTGGCATTCCACTGCGCTCGCCATCCTGAGACATAAGGTGTTAAGCCTCAATATGTCCAATAGTTACTCTGGCTACAATGTCCTTCAAATCGAAACACAACAGTGCATTTACACAACTGTTTGGCAATGGCAATGTCACATTTATCAGGCTGATATTAACTACTAATCTTCAGAAACAGAATTTCTCATCTACATAACCATAAACAATCTCACAAAAACATTGACGGCTATATCCAGCACAGTTTTTAATAACGATGCAAAACTGATAAACAACTCGAAGCACTGACCAATAATTTAGTTACGCACAAAAAATCATCCGCACGCGCAACAAATGCTCGTTTTGGTGTGTTTTGTAAGTTTTTACTATTTATCGTCAGTTGTACAGCTCGTCCATATAATTCGTGGTGTACGTGACCATTTTTTACGTGCCTACAAGTGCCACAAGTTGCGATGACGCCGTGATGATATTTAGCCTGAACAGGTCCACTATTGTGTTTGGCTCGAGCTTTACGTGCTTTAATTTACTCAGGCACAGGCTAAAAACTCAGGCAGTTATATTTATGATGAAAAAAATACGAATTTTGAAATTATAAGATAGTCATGCTGCAGCTTGTTAAAAATACCAGTACCTCTTCCCTATTTCCATCCTTTTTCCTTCCTTACTTTTTCGTGATTTGATGGGCCGACAACAAATCAGTGATCCAAGCGTTATGGTCACTGCTCCTATGAACATAGGAGCAGTGACCACTTACCATTATGTGACCTGCTTGTTTGTTTGCCAGACCTATGCAATAAAAAAGTACCAATGGATCGGCTAGTCTAGAGTGGTCACTGTAGTACCGATTAGAACTTCGAAGTAACATGGAATATAAACCGGTGTCTGTGCCCGATATGGCGTTAGGCTCTATCACATCGTGGCACGGGACACAACCGAAATATGGGTTTCCTGGTTGCCTGGTAACCTCTCTCTACCCCTTCTGGGAAAAAGGTGTGATTTTCTTCAAGATTATTTCGCATTACTTTAATGATTTCCAACCAAAGAAATGTAATTATTAGCGGCCCGGCCCGGCTCTGTCAGCGTGCCGATACTTTTAGACTCCAGTCCACACCAGAAACTTTTTATTTTGTGTACTAACTGGTTTATATTTTTCCCATCCCGTCCCGTTACATCCTGTGCTGTCCCGTTTAACCTTTTTAAGAGAAACAATCCCGTCATACATTATTGTAGCATAACTTCAGCCGTTTACAAAGCACACTCAGTAGAAACTCACAAAACGAATAAAATTTCCGTTATCGGAACATTTTTTCTGCCTGTCCTGTGTCAGCCCATATACGTCCCACTGGGCACGGACCTCCTCTACAATCGTCAGTAAGATTGAGAGTGTTTAGGCCATATAGTCCACCACGCTGGCCTAGTGCGGGTTGGCGGACTTACATACCATAGAAATTCTTATAAATCGCTATGGTATGCAGGTTTCCTCACGATGTTTTCCTTCACCGTTTTAGTGCGTGGTGATTGACTATCAATACACACATGACTCCGAAAAGTCAGCGGTGTGCCCTGGGATTCGAACCCGCGACCACCGTGAACATGTTGGCAGTCGCGTCTAGTCCGTTTACCAACAGGCCACCACGCATTTACATTTTTCACTACAATACTATTGCTCGGCTTCTATTGTTTATAGCGTGATGTTATTCGTCAATAAACTAACTATCTAACACAAAAATAATTTTCCAATTCATTCCAGTAGTTTCTAAGGTTAGTGGGTACATACAAACATACTCGAGCTTTACATATTCGAATAGTTAAATTGTTATTGCATCAGTTAATCGAACTATTACATATTTATTTTCAAATAAAAATGACATCTCATTAAAATTAATTTACTTACAGATTTAATATGGATATATGCACCATTTCCAATCTAACTTTAATGGTATTTTATTATAATGTGCCCCGACCTTAGCAGCCAAAAGAATCGCAGACTTCCTTAATATATATTATGTTAAGGCAAATGGATGTAATCCGTCATTGTTTACAATTCCTAGGAAATGTGTACAATTCCTAAAATAAAAGCGTCGTTTAGACATAAAATATGTACAAAATTGGAAATTATATTCCCGAAATATTTCATATACAATTTATTGGTGGTAGGTCTGTCATACGTGAGAGGCTGCCTGGGTGAGTACCACCGCAATGTCTATTTCTCCCGTCAAACAGCAGTTTAAATGCACTGTTGTATTTCGGATTGAAGGACATTGTAGCCAGAGTAACTACTGGACATATTGAGACTTAAGATCTTATGTCTCAGGATGGCGAGCGCAGTGGAATGCCAAACATTGCTTTGTAATTCAAGGTGTTGTTTGATTTTGCTAATGTTCATGAGCGGTCGCATCGCTTACCATCAGGTGAACGGCATGCTCGTGTCGCCATTCACTGCAATAAAAAAAAAATACAGCCACGGTGACTGCCTCAGCGGCGCAGTTGCACTATGGTATGGTATGGTATGGTATGGTTACAAGTCTGAGGTCTCGGGTTCGAATCCTAGTACTAACAGAGTATTGGATTTTTCTATTAATCGTCAGCCTGAAGTCCGGAATTTGTGCGCGTTGTATAAGCTCCGCCTCTTTCACATCTTAGGACGTGAAACTGAATTCGTAGCGTGGGTGTCCTGCAATATATATAATGTACTCTATGCTGTCCTGGAGGCACCTCTGCCTACCCTTTCTGAGAAAAATGCTTGAGAATTTTACACAAAATTCGCAATACGTCATACCTTTAGCTAGCATCAAGCCAACATATTATTATTATTATTGTATCATATTTTTTGGCAACCGTATTTCTCGTAACCTGTCATTATAATATAGGTTAGTTACAATAAATGCAGCGCAATTTTTTCTTGGTCATTTTGAGCATGTTGTAATTTCTTAACAATGCAAAACCAAAGCCCAAATCATATAAAGATTTCTTAGATTTACGCGAAAGTTACACATTGATTGCTATTAATTTACGGATTTGATCGCGGATTTGGTTTGATTTTTAATTTTTTTTAACTTCCCAACGATCACATCAACAACGATCACCCGTGACGGAAGCTTTAAAGTAATCTAAACGTAAGGATGTTAAAAAATGTAAAATGTTAACCAAATCTGCGATAAAATCCGTAAATAATAATATCCCAAATCATACTACAATATTTACCAATAATAATGTTCAGGTTATCCCACAAAAGTTTCCAAGAAGGGCAGGTAGTAAAGGAATGTGGAATGAAAGCAAGAGGCATAGCTAGTGAGTGTAACAAACAGGAGCACGTACTGATCAGGGATACTCCGGCGATCGAAGGCAGTCAATAACATCGTCACAAAGAAGCTAAATGCCGAACTGTCTCGCGACGCCACGCAGCGTGACCGCCTGCTTGAGTCATCAACAGTCTTGATCCTTAACATACTTTAGATTTTTCATACTTTAAATAAATAACTAAATAAATCACTCGACAGTCATATACATAGTCCTGACGCAACCTTAGATCGTGTCTTGTGTCGTGGTTATCAAAAACTAAGAGAGACTTTTTCGGTCTTGTAAACACCCAGACCCAAACCAAACATTTATTTCGTTGTGGGTATCGAACCCCCGGGGTCTCTTTTCACTGTCCATACAATACATACTGTACAATATCTCTAATTCATTTATTAGAATGAGAGAGCATAATGTCTATCTAGGTCCAATACAGACGCTTATTATCGTTTTACTTTTTAAAGATAGGATAACAAGCACGCAAAGATTTGATACCATGCACCAAAGCCCGGCAAATTGCTTAGAGACTCTTTCACGTATTTATTTAGAATCTCTTCTATACGAAAACGAAATTTGTCAGAAAAATCAAATAAAAGAGAAAACATTACATCAACGAATACTATTATAATATTCAATTTATGTTCCTTAAAATACTGTTATCATTAAACAAAACACAAAATATCTATAAAAAAATTACTTACACTTAAAATTACCGGTCATTCAGTTCCAAACTGTGTGTGTGCAATACCTAAATGAAGTAAAGAAATAATTAAGAAGTAAATCCAAAACTTCCAAAAGTATCAAACAGTGGCAAGCGCCGTTCGTATATTGGTAGTTGAAGAAAAGTTATTATTTTCTGAACTATGGTCATTAAAATTTTTGATTAACTACGTTTGATCCGTGTCGATAAGATGACTCTGCAACTTTATTACGTAACGTCCTTCTTTCCAGCCGTAACTAAATGTTTTGTATATTTTTTATTAGTCCGGTATAGATATTAAAACATTATCCTTCGTAATATTAGGAATGCAGAGATTCTTTTATTTTTCTATCGGGTCTAACAGCCTTTTTAACTACTGTTCTCACGAAGGTGATTGTGGAACGTGCTGTGTAATAGAGGGGACATACTTCTAATACGCTTTTTTATTAGGTTAGATGGGTAATTAGCTTTATGTATGTAATAATATTATGATGAGATATTGGATGCAGTATAAGGGACGAACAACATACTGGCAGAGGACCTACCCATATACCTTAAAGTTCAAATTAAGTGAATGGTCCAGACAACTGTCTTTTGGCACAACTGTCATGAATTCAGTTAATAGTTGGCTAAATTACTTGGTTATTATTAAATTCAACATATAAAAGTAATATGGGGGCCAGTCAGTATCCAGCTGAGGCGAAGGGAAGAGGTGACATAAAAAGTACAATTAATTCAAAGATGCCATTTGAGAAGCATAGATTTCATTTAACTATCAAACATAGGCTATCCTCAAAGGATTTAAATCTAGAAAAAAATCTTTGATGTTTTTCTCCTTTATTTTTCCATTACCAGACCAGCTTGTTTCATTAATAAATAAATAATCTATCATCATTATCAGCTCTTTGCAGTCCACCGCTGGACATAACCCTCTTTAAGAAAACGCCGTTGAACGCTATCAAAACATAACCTGTAAAGTGTTTCAAATTAGAATAGTTTAAAGTGACAATACCCCAGGGTAAGTACAACTCGTATCGTTGTTCGTGAGTAGTGACTGTTCAGTGTTACTATTGAGCGTGCATAGAGAAGCAAGTACATGAGCCATCACAATCCGACCCCACCTCGCGGCACGAGCCCGGTATAGAAACCGACCATTCGTCATCCATTATTCACGGCTTAAATTGCACAACTTTACAGCGCCATTTCTAAATGACATCTAAATCTGTTAGTGTATTAACATTGTGAATAAAATTCATACAATCAATCTACATAAATGTCCGTGAGCGTCCGTCCATTAGTCAGCTCGAGCACAAAGGGCACACGCTCGTCTCGTAAATCAGACGCCTGTACTAGTATTGAGAGTTGCCCAAATCGTATACGGTGCGTGTCAGCCGCCGGCCGGCCGAGGTCTCGCCCGCTTCCTCGCCCGCTTCCGCTTGTGCCACCACCGCGGGCGACGCAGAAACTTTCCAGCCATTAACGACCCCTAACAACAATTGTCATTAGCCGAGGTCATTATTGCAAAGTGAAATCCTGAATAACTATTATTTCATTAAAATTTGAGTTGCAATTGCGCAAGTGCAATTCAGGAAATAATGCATTCATGTTTATGTAATCGAAATGAATACTTGACCCCGCATTTATATATTAACTAATCAGAATGATTTTGGTTATTTTATTTTATTTTCAAAGAAAATATGTCCATTTGTGTGGTGGTCACTGCGAACGAAAATCAACAATTTCTTTGCAAGAATGGACAACTCTATTAGGAACTCAGCGGTTGGCAGAGTTTCATATATTTTCAAAACTTCTTGCGGACAAATCAAAGACAAAGACAAGGAGATTTTTCTCATAAAAAGATTCATAATAATTAAGTTTAAATACACATGTAACTTATGAAGTTTTTGAAACAGTATTACCATTCCCCATCTATCAGCCCCGAATCCACCGAACAAATGGATCCATCTCTCATCGCCATCACCAGTAACCAAACAAAATCCTCTGCTTCCGTCCACTCACAATCGATATCTGAAAATATCAGACGTAAACACAGCTACCAACAGAGACAAATCAAAACCCATGATCGTAAGATAGAGTATAAATACGGTCGTTATTTGTGCAGTCTAAGCAACAAAGCAAGAACTCGGATGACAAGGCACGCAGATTATGTTGATTTGCTACAATCAGATTAACCGCTTTGCATTTCATAATATCATAAATTGCTTTAACCCAGGGTTTAAACTATATATTAAAAGATAGAAAAGGGTTTCACTGAACCTATAGCGGTCGCTGGATGTATGATTTTTAACAGTTTGCTCTGGAATTCTTTAATTAGAACTAGATTTATTTTAGATTAGATTCAAATATCTTGACGAAGACCAGTCCCGTGGTATCGATTCAATGCAATGTAGTCCCCCACTGCGTCACAAAAGCAATCTGATATACAAGCCAAAATTATACCAATTATAATCAGTCCTGAAGGAGACTTTAATTAACCAAACAAGACACAAGGGTCCTCGGATTAAAAAATTAACATGTAGTGAAAATAAATTGTGTAATTATTCAAAGTGTTACACACCCTAAACGGTTATTAAGATATTAAATAATTTTAGTCGGAGCGAGTCGCGTGCCTCCGCGGGGGGCACAGCGGGCGGCGCTACCGGCACACAGCTCGCGCACCGGCCGCGTCCGACCGACTAATTGTTATGCCGGCCCCCGCTAACGACCCTCACACCTACAAATAATACTACAAATATAATTTATTTTATATACTTTACTGTACACCAAACAAAAATGGGCAAAAAAAAAACATTTGCTGGCGTTATCGCTAGCTGCGATCTCTTCCAGGCAACCTTTGGATGGACTGGATTATTATATTAAATAACTAATGGGGCAGTACAGAGGATGAGATAAAACCAAAGACTACTAGATGTACAGGTTATATATGATAATTCAACTTGGAATATGTACAAAATTTAGAAAATTGTTCTTCTTACCTACAGGTGGTGGTAGGTACCTATATTTGGATCATCCTATATATCCTATAGCGACCACTGTGCACAATCGTGGGAAACCCACGCAAGTGTATTGTGTTCCGGGTTCAACATGAGTATCCCATTTTGAAATGACGAACATAATCGTGTCAATCGATGGGAGATATCCTTTTAGAATTTAGATCATCGACGAATGCTCTGTCTCGACTTAAAAACTGCAGATAAAAAGGAACGAGTCAGGAGTTAGGAGACCAAAAAAAAATCGTTGCGTACTTATTATGCAAAAACAGTTTGTTTATCTACCACAACATGCTCAATAGCTAACCAAATATAAAAAAGAACCTATCTAAATTGATAACCAAAAAAAAATTAAAAGCCTTTATTTATTTACACTTACATCCTGCCTATAAAACATAATAGACATAGTAAAGTATCGAGTTACATCAAACCGCTTTAAGTTGTCTTATCTCGTTATCTGTTAAATATTGTCGCCACATCTCGAGCGGCGAGCGCGCACCCACAAGAGGTGACGAAGCCGAGTCCAAACGCAACGTATTAAAATAACGATGAGAATAAAATAAAAGAGTACTTATTTATGCATAATAATGTTTTCGGTTGAATAAAAATGAGGGGATCCGTACAAATATCTAAATAAAAGAGTGGAACATCATAAAGCGGACGGGCCGGGCGCGTCAGATGCCGCGAAGAGATTGCGGCGCGCCCGCTGCGTCGAGCGGCCGAGCGGCCGACGAGCGCGGCCGGCCCGCACAGCCGCCGCGCCGCCGATCAACCTCGCTATCATTTATATCATTTCATTGCGGCTGTTTACATTTCATTCATAAGCTCGATTGTCCTATCGTAAAACCTAACTTTATATTGGGTTTTATCATTTTCTTCGAAGCTGCCCGCTTTTATTAGTTTTAAGGCCTCACCTCGGACGCTTTGTCGTGTCGTTAAGCGTTCCGCGGCAACAACGGTTGTTTGTGTAAACATTGCTGAATTAATAAAATACATTTTCATATAAAATTATTCTTCAATTATTCCTCGTACTTAACGGCGCGAATTTATTTTTTGTGGCGCTTAAGATGTGTCGCGCGGGGTAATTTAATGAGTCGACTCCGCCATTAAAATATGAATATAAAGTCACAGTGATATTGTGGCGGGCGGTCGTATTGATTACTTTTTATTTTAATAAGCCGTTGGCGTGTTTGTGTCGCTGAAGCTCGCACGTTGCTCCTTATTTATTGACCTATTAGAGATAACATTAAGATCAAGATGCACGGCCAAGGACCTTTGTTATAAAAATGTCTGCTTCATTATTCTAAAGATATATCCCTCGGCGTAGCGTGGAATGGACCCCAATAAACTCTTAATTTTTTACGTGTTTTAATGGTGTGTGTATTTAATAATAACGTTTGTTTAATACTTTATCGAAAATATATTTGATGTGTTGAGATAAGCAAATATTCTACCTTTATATAATAATAATAAAAGCATTACTTTACATAGTCGGGCAAGATTTTATTTTATTCTTGTTAGTACTTGCGCCACTACGTTCACACAAGTCCAAAAGCCAATGAATGGATAGTGTATAGATGTACTAGGTTAATGGCCCATGTATTAACCGAAATTTCAGACGCTCTTAACTATTGTACCAAATATCCACAATCGAGATCGACAGACGTACAAGATACAGAATTCCTTCCGGGTCAGAAGGACTCGAGATTTCTGCACCTAACTTGATTCCTAACCTACCTGCCGTGTCATCGTTTTTGATATCCCCGATACTATTTGTTTATCATAATGTGGGATCATAACTATGTGGGTAACAATTGGGAGTAATTTTTTAGATATTTTCTTACCCGAGATTTAAAACTACGTCACTCTTGGAAGTTCTTAAAAACCTAAAGGAACCCATTCATAATAATACTACTTTTCCATTCATAAAGTTTGTTATTTTAATATCTCACTAGTATTTTTATCAGTCACATCCATACAAAGTCAAGCGTAGACATAAGGACGGCGGCATCCTCTCGTTATAATTTTTCCCAGATTTTTTTCAAAGCGAGTAATTTAAATCAATTCTCATTATAGCCCTCAATGGGCCGTCATCACGAAATTCAACACAGGAACAGAGAACTTGTTTTACGGTCAGAATATTTAATACTTTAAATTTTATAGTGCCCTTAGCTTGATAAATAATCGGAAAGGTCGAAGCGGTTCCATAACGAAAGTATGTTTTATAAATACGCGCCTTATTGATAAAACTCAGATACACATCTACATTTCACATCTCGCGGCGCAACATTGTTAGTCATTCAATAAAATTCACAATATTTTCATGGAAGAATATTTAAAGATAAAAATAGCGGATTATTGTAATATCAAAATACACTTACGGTCTATTTCACATACAGTTTAAAAAAATATTTTGGTTTTTGTTTTGTCCGTTTTGAGCGACTTTTGAATTCAGTTTAAGCGATGAAGATAAAACATTCGATAGCTAAAATAGGTTTTAAAATTATTTATGAATAAAGCCGAATATATTTCAATATCTAAGTTAACTTTTCGCTTTATCTCAGTAAAACTTTGTATTGAAATCATTATAAGGTACAGCCATTGCTACACCTTTCGTTGGAAAATACATATGTACATACATACATAATCGTCACGCCTGTATCCCATAGGTAGACTATAGATCGCCTCTTTTCGATTTGGAAATAGAAGGCAAGAATATTGATTCTTAATTCTCCTTTGCAAAAGAGGAAGGAATTATCCTTCATATTCCAGTTGGCAGCATTCGTGAAATCTACAAGATCTCTGAATGATGATAATCAACATCAACGTTTAGGAATAGTTGTTTCTGTCAGGAATTATCTGTCAGGAATTATTATTAATTATGTATCAGGAATATGATACTACTAGTATATGATATTTATTAAGAAAAAAATCAGCACTGGACATAATGAGACGTAAAATGTTATGTTTGTCAAGTAGTCTATGACCTGCTCGTCTCGCTATTCATTGATATAAAAATGCGACATATTTCATTCATATTACCGTATTCGGTGGTGGATCTATTTCAATAAAATAAATTAATTATTGTGCAGGTAAAATGAATCAAATAGGTTCTACAGAAGTGTTTCTTTACCCGTGACTTTATTCTTTCATGTGTTTTTTTGGTGATTTCATCAGTTTTAGTTGCCAATAATAATGCTACACTAGATAATACCGCAACTACCTTGGATACTGTTTATATCTTTTCTAAAACATCAAAATAAGACGAGTTAGACTAACACGTAACCCTCAATGGCAACGTATAACAATAACACAACTATCATAAATCAAATAGGTATTCGTGAGTAGAATTGTAGCGATAAGACAAGGCATAGAGCAGCGGAAGTTGGCAATAACCCGACGACGCTTAACACCCGTTTATGACTCGATATCAATCGCAATATAAATGCAAATGAACCATTATGAACTGTTTGGACATATAACTGTATGTAAAGATTTTGATTATTTAACTTATGAACGTATATTTTATTTGTGTTAGGCGTGATCGGAAGGTTTTACTGAAGTTTTTCTTGATCAAGAAATTATAAAAAAACTATTGAATCGTAGTAAATGTAATAAATTCCATGTTCAAAAATCTTGTTCAGGTTTCTTAAATTAATGAACAATGGACATTAAGTCGATAGACATGTAATAGGGTATTTCACTCTATTTTTTTAATTATTTTTATCAAAAAGTATCCTAAGTAAGAATATTTTTACACTGTCAGTGTCTGGGCTCCATATTTTGTTAATGTAAGTGCGATAATTATTGATATTTAATTACACACAATAACATAACTATGTTTTGCTGAGGATATAAACACAACCAAGGTTATCTAATATAAACCCCGGCACGAAATATATATTTGTTAATCCCACAAGAATTTGTCTTTATGCGGATTGCACCTGCGATCTCTTTTTCCCAGCCGGCTCCTCACCTACTGTGCCACTAGCTGTCAATGTTAGAAAAACATTTACAACCCCTATGGAGCCTTCAATATTCATAGATGGTAACTATTTATCGTGACACTTACTTTTTGTTTCGACTGTATTATATTACGGACTTACGGACTTACGGACGGAAAACCGATCATAGTGTTTAGTGTCTACATGCCAACGGATATGACAGCTAATTTGACAGATTTCACGGACACGATGAGTGCGGTGAGTGCTATAATAGACAGTACTAATATTGAGTTTGCGTACATATTGGGAGACTTTAATTCACATCCTTTTGAGCCTTTTTATAATGAATTGATTAATTTTTGTCGTTAAGCTCAATGGAGTTGTATTGATGTTGAAAGGTTGGGTGAGATGTCAGACACATTTACGTTCATCAGTGAAGCTCATGGCACGCATCGGTGGCTTGATCACTGCCTAGTAACTAATGCAGCGGCCGGCTCGGTGGCCGACGTTTATACTCACTATGATGATGTATTTTGGTCTGATCATTTCCCCTTATTTATAAAATGTAACTTAGCTATTGTAAATAAGAAACTGAATGTCAATTATATCTTACAAAACAAAGTACTTTGGAAGAATAGAAGCCCAAAGGAAATTAATTGTTATAAAGAAGTTTGTCATAACAGGTTAAAGTCAATAAATATTCCTAGTGAGTTGCAAACTTGTTGTTATCAAACGTGTAATCAGTTATGTCATAGAAATATGATTGACAAATTGTACATGGATATTATTAAAGCCATCAGCGACGCATCTGTGATTGGTCGGAGTTGCGGCATAACCAGGCGTAAGCCAATTATTGAGGGCTGGAACCAGCACGTTAAACAGGCACACAGTGAGGCTAGGACGAAATTTTTAATATGGTTGCAGAACAATAAGCCAGCGTCTGGCAGTATATATGAAGATATGTGTAAAGCTCGAAAAATTTTCAAATCTAGGTTAAAATGGTGTCAAAAGCATAAAGACCAAATAAAAATGGATAAGCTTGCGACCCATCATACTAATAAGGATTTTTGTAATTTTTGGAAATATATAAATAAACTCACTGAAAAGTCCGGCCTGCCGGTATGCGTCAACGGAGTTACTGACTCTAAACAAATAGCAAATCTGTTTAAGAGTAGTTTTGTTATAAAGTCACCGCTAGGGCGATCGATATCATCGCACAATGTTGAGGCTCGTCGGGACCTGGGAACTATAATTAGCTCTAAAGATGTCTCAAATGCTATCAGACTCATGCCACGAGGCAAATCTCCCGGTCACGATGGCCTCAGCATTGAGCACCTCCGCTATGCAGGGCCTGATTTACCGAGAGTGCTGGCAATGTTTTACTCCTTTTGCCTGAGTCACGCATATATGCCTACAGATATGATAAGGACGGTTGTAGTGCCAATTGTCAAAAATAAAACAGGTGACATCTCAGATAAAAACAACTATAGGCCTATTTCGTTAGCAACTGTTATTTCAAAAGTGTTTGATAGTTTGCTTAACGCACAGCTAAATAAATACATAAAGCCTCACGACAATCAATTTGGTTTTAGAGCAGGTTTATTGACCGAAAGTGCTATACTGTGTGTTAAGCAGGTTGTCAGATACTATACGGATCGTAGGACGCCTGTATATGCGGCTTTTCTCGACCTTTCCAGGGCTTTTGACCTGGTTTCATACGACATATTGTGGGATAAGTTAGAAAATGTTAAATTGCCTGTTGAACTAATCAATATCCTCAAGTTCTGGTATGCAAACCAGGTCAACAACGTTAGATGGGCTGGTGTCTTGTCCGATCCGTACGGATTGGAATGTGGAGTGAGACAGGGAGGTTTAACGTCCCCCGTGCTTTTTAATTTGTATGTAAACGGGCTGATTGAGGCACTCAGTAGCCTCAGGGAAGGTTGTTATATAGACGGAGTCTGTGTTAACAACATCAGTTACGCGGACGACATGGTGCTACTGAGTGCCTCACCTTGCGGACTGAGAAAGTTGATGGTAGTTTGTGAGAATTATGCTGCCTCTCATGGTTTGTTATATAATACACGTAAAAGCCAAATCATGGTCTTTTGATCAGGTAGTAGGGATACCGGTAATGTGCCAAGCATTAAACTTAATGGCGTACCATTACAACTGGTCAAGGAATTTAAATATTTGGGGCACATCCTTGCTGCTGATCTCAGAGACAATGATGATATTGACAGAGAGCGAAGGGCGTTGTCAATGAGGGCTAATATGTTGGCCCGCAGGTTTGCGAGGTGCTCAACACAAGCTAAAATTACACTTTTCCGAGCATATTGCACCTCATTCTATACATGCAGCTTGTGGGCTGATTATACGCAAAAATCTTATAGCGCCCTTCGCGTGCAATATAATAACGCATTCAGGGTGCTGTTGGGGCTGCCTCGATATTGTAGTGCATCGGGAATGTTTGCGGAGGCGCGTGTTGACTGTTTTTTCGCAACGATGCGCAAACGTTATGCGTCCCTAGTGCGTCGGGTTAGGGCCAGCACCAACAGCATACTGAACATGATCGCAAACAGGCTAGACTGTATTTATGTAAACCACTGCTGCAGAATGCATGGTCCGCCATGATTGTGCAACAGTGGTCGTGTTATTTGTGATGTATTTTTACTAACATTATATTATAAGTTTTTATTTGTTATACTAACACTACTGAGTCTCTGTAACTTGAATTTTCAATAAATAATAATAATAATAATATCAGCCCTTACACATACAGGGTATATCAAGACTGCTACCGAAAACTAAGCCGGGTGGTAGTTTAAGCGACTTCAGACACAATGCGACAGAAAAACTTGCAAAAAAAAAACGACTGTTTTTTTTTCCTATTCATATTTGGGTGGTAAATACATTTTTTCCTGAAATAATAGTGTATACCCTTTTTTTTATTCATTTGTTTCAATTATTATTTTAGCAAAAATATGGATATACCACCCAAAAATGACGATATTTAAAAAATCATAAAAAATAATTATTGTCGTGTATCTTTGCAAAATTTTTAGTTGCATCGTGTTTGTAGTCACTAAAACTACCAGCAGGCTTCGTTTTCGGTAGCAGTCTTGAGATACCCAGTATACGTCTCACTATAGGATACGACTTACGAGCCTCCACTACAATTGAGAGTACGAGAGAGGTTAGGCCATATAGCCAACCATGCTTTTTCTAGTGCGGGTTGGCAGACTACCACAGTTATTCATACCAAACCATATAGTTCATCTCGTTTGTCTATTGCGGGTTGGCGGACTTTATATTCAACAATAATTCTTGCGTAGTGATTGACTATCAAAACACACATGACTCCTAAAAGTCAGAGGTGTGTCCTGGGATTTGCACCAGCGACCACTTTGAACATGTTGAACACAACCACGTCTGGTTCATTTACCAACAAGCTACCTTGCACTGCTTTTTGTCACTGGTATAAAAATATTGTTTAATCTACATAATACATTCTTAAAGTTAGTAAAGTTGTTCTATATGCACACATGTCGTATTACGGGATAATAGTTTTGTATATATTTAATATGTATGTTTAATATATTAAAGCATTAAATTTCCACATCCATATAGATTAAACAAAACTTTGTGCCAATTATGCATTCCGACTAGTAAACAGTAGTGCGAAACAAAAAATATCCTTTTAATTTTAATTAGATTCCATTAATAGAAAGCCAGCCAGGTAATAAAAGTACAGTAATAAATATCCGAGGAAGTTTTAATTTCTTCTTTACATGAAGTAGATTAGGTACCAGGCGCGATCGGCAGAACTTCCCTGTTTTTAATTTTCTTTAAAACATCGTTGTTTTATACATTTTATTTTCACTGAATGGAAGGCTTTCTTACTTCCAAAACAAATATCTTTTGCTAAGTCCGTAAATACACGATTTTCAAACAAATTTGAGCCCTAAGCACGTTGCTTGAAGTACCATTATCTGATAACACAGTAACCTACCTATTTAACTTTTTTAAAACTGCTAAGTAGCAGGCTAACTTCACCGGGTGTTTTAATTGTCTTTAAGGATTCGTAGGCATTCATACATCTAGACTTTAACAATGTTGCCAAGAACACAAATATAGACATTATTGCAAGGTATTTTAATAGAATTTAGCCAGGTTACTTCACGCATCTGTGGGTTTTTGTAACGAGCACATCACACCACTTCACCTGATGTACAAAAACAAAGATGAGCAAAATAAATTACGCGACTATTCTAAATAAAACCATTCTAAGTCATGAATAAAGTATTCTTTAAAATAAAACAACGTATAAATAAATGCGCCTATAATCTTTTACGTTTGTGCGAACTGAGGTATCGATAAGAAAGTAAGTCTCACAAACGCAATGGAGCTTTCTGGCCATAATTCACGTTGGAGGAATAAAATTGGATAATCACAAGCGGTGGAGACAATGTCTGGCAATATCTAAGTCCTGCGACTTCGATCATGGGAAAATTACCGATGGGCCGACAATCACGGCGTGCGGGCGCACTCCGGCACACCGCGCACCGCGGGCACACCTTATCACCGCACTCGGCCCATTGTGCCGGCATATTACATTCGCAATATTCCATGCACTTCGACAAATACTCTCCAGATACAGTTGTGTGATTAGAAAGTTTAGTACCCGCCGCAGGAATTACACAGCCGTTCCTTATTCATAGACATTGTTCGCCGAGACAATCGCGTTTTCGGAGAAAAGATGGGAATATTTCTAACTCATAATTCTGCCGGGCATTTCAAAGCGAAATCACAAACCGAATAAAACTATTAAAATGTCCGTCGGCCATTTCTCATCGTTCGGAATTATGACGCAAAAAATAAAATATGAATGATCAGCGTTGAGATTCCCCGGAGTCCTTTGTGAGCGCGCAATAAAAACTGATCCTGTTATAGTTTGCGAAAGCAATTAAGTTGTAAAACTTAGTGGTCTCTACTGTCTTAATGAAATATTCCACTTTGATTATTAATGTCAGACCTTTATTAGAGTGCAATATAATGAGGATAAAATAAATATTATGCTAAGCCTTAATTTATTGTCTCTACCGCGAGCTTATTCTGAGCGACGCGACGGACGCGGCGATGTTAAATTTCTGCTGACATTTACTAATTTAATTTACGGTGTAAATTACTAGGGGCACGGATACAAAAAGAATGACAAGCTGTATATCAATAATGTCACTTGTACGGTAAAATGGGACAAAGATTAACTACTTTTTGTTTTAAAATTACAGGTATGACAGTAAACATATTCTGAAGTGGCAGTCAAAGTGATAATTCCATAGTAGGACATTCTTGATGGCACGTATAAGCACGTAGAACCCACCTCGGACCCTCAGGATTCAGAAGAAATATTTATTGATCGCATAAATATAATTCCGGATACGGAAATCGAACTCGCAGATTCCTTCTGTTGGCTACTCGCACGCCGCGCCGCGGGGGTCATCGCTTACCTTTTAAGTAACTCGCCACAAAACAGTATTTTTTTTACAAAATGAATGCTTTCCCGGTATAAATAACCGTGAAGCGCATCCCACGAACAAATCCGTGCCCAGTTTTTACTATTTATCATAATTTTGTTTCGCTCAGAAAATCAAGTGTTTTGAGCTCTAAGTATTTTATCTACTGTTTTGATTGCAAAATAAGTGTAAATTGAAAGTTATATATTTTTTTTTATAATTTATATATTTAAATGCAGTGCAAAAAAGGACATTGTATTGTTTTTGCAGAGTCAATTTGGGCAATATAATCACATAAGTACTTAAACTATTTTTCATCTCTAGGATGCTGTGTTCCTTCAATATCGTATCGAAACACGGGAGCAAAGCCGTAGGTTAATGCTAGTTCACTATCATTTAGTACCTCGGGCGTTTAATCCTATTCAACTGCTGCAATCTGAACAATTATTGCGATATAATAAAAAGTTATAAGATAATAACAAAAAGCCACCAATAAAGTGACTTTGTCTACTAAGCTCACATTAACGGCCATAAAGTAATAATCGAGATAATAATATAAATGGCGGCCGCAACTTACAACTCAAATATCATCGACCTCTAAAATAATATGCTTTAATTAGACACAAAACAAACGTAAATTATGGTGAATAAAATCTTAGAGGTGGTCTCATTTGCGTAGACGTGAACAACAGTACTGAAACAAAGCATTCCTGGACAATTTGAATTATTGAAAGGCAATATGAATAGAGGGCGCGACAGTGGCGGCGAGCGCAGAGATCTCCGCCGCATATGTTTAATGTATGACGAGGTAACGTGACATGTCTCCCGCTAATTAATGTAAGCACAGAGCACGAGTTAATTAATTGTCGGCCGGCTTGCAGCGCGCATGAAACATTTATAAAATTCATAACAGGGCTAATTATGAAACATGGAGGCGCGTCGCGTTTGCGCCACCCGCGGGGCTCGCTCCTTCGCCGATCTGCACTTTAGTAAAAACTCATAACCACACCGGCTTTACTTGTTATTTAATTACACATGTAAGAAGTTTCTAACAATATTCCCACCACGTCCCCGCGTTACAACATTGCGGTGCGGCCAGCAGTCGCCACGCATTGCCTACATGCTTTCATTATATAGAAATGTAATCAATATCACCTTTTGTACAATGTTTTGTATCGCCAGTATGCCACGCACCGCGCGCCACAAATATTATACATAATTTATAGTTCTTATTTATGATGTTACAAATTAATCCGATTAAAATATTAATAATCATGTTTTATAAATAGTAACAAGAAGAAATCTTTAATGTATAAAATGGATGTTTTAGTAACCTTAACTGCTACAAATTACGAATAATTCGCTATTGATATATAGCAGAATATCAGTTAATCTATCTCATAGCATGTAGATGAACTAATATGCATATTCATACGTCGTCATTGAAACGTGCGTATGAATCCTTTGAGCCGCCGGCGGTCGCGGAACACCCGCGATTAATTACGCAATACCGAGTGATAAGTATGGAAGCTATCTGAAGAACCGGAACCATAAAATTTCGTTGTTGTAAAACAAGAAGCTACAAGCCATCTGCAGCAATGGCACGTATATGGCGCTCGTTTAATATTTATCAGTGAATTAGTATGACTAAACTAACGAAATCAATTAAGTTATTTTTTGTAAGCAACAGGTTTTGTCTGCCGCCGCCGCCAGGATTCGTAGTGGCATCGCGATCCGCTCCCAATAAAAGGCCGCTCATCAAACAACGCACTGTACTTCAAATTTGTTAATGTTTTGTTCAGTGTTTGTAAGGATTACAGTTTTAAAACATGATATTAATTAGAATGTCGGTGTCTACTCGCATTTTATAATGCAATATAAATTGACTGGCTCTATCATGCTTCAGAAAACCGTCGGGAAGTAAAAAAGTTCTTATTTGTCCCCTTTTTTTCTTGGGATTCTCAAGGAATAACTTGCCACGAGAAGAACTGATTTCTCCTTAGGCAAATGGAGGGTAAAATATATTTTGAAAAAACTATAACCTCTAATAAAATCTGCCAATAACACAATCTGAACCTTTATTAGATATACTAATCGGGTAGTGATAGTGTTATTTGCTGCTTAATCTTCCTGTAATGAAATAAATAACAATAACAAGTATTGACTTCGGCTTTAATACTGAGTCTAATTAAAATATAATTGGCGAATAATACTATGAAATGGATTTTAATTCTTCTAAATTAAAAATTATGAGTGACATAAAACCTATTTTTAGTGTTTTTATGATATTTTTATTTTCTTTTTTTTTATTGTGTAATGATGAATACACGCTGTAGTTGCTTAGAAATGAAGAAACATGCCGCGCGCACCAGACGCATACTTTTAATTTGCTAAAGATCATATATCTTTAAATTATCTAAAGAAAATAAAGCAATAACTAGTGACGAACGCGAGTAAAACATAGGTTTATACAGAGCATAGACTCGTGTTGGACTAAAACAAAATAACAGGAATACCTCCTTCATTCTTTTCATTAAAAGAATTAATCAAGGACATGTTTTATTGCTGAGAAACGCGTCGTACAAGCTTTAAGTACAGCCTTGTCACATTAGCGCAAACGCCATGATAACACACTAATGCATGAGTTGTAAATTATTCGATGCCGTATGTGGCTGGCGTAGGAACGCAATCGGCGTACCGACGAAGACGTGCCACGCTCGCGTCTATGTGGGGAAATTCGTATCGGTTAACGGTTCTAGTAATAACACAGTTAAATTTGGGTAAAATTTCGAAATTTAGAAACCGTAACAGTGGCAAAAAGCGATAGACACGTGCCGGGTCGCTTCGCACTGTTTGTACAAACATCACGTAGACACCCCGGATTTAAATCTTTTTTTTAATTTGAAGACTACCCGCAATTTGTTTGTTTCGTTGACCGCGGTAACGTTATTTTTAGGAATTGTGACATCACGTTTTGTCGCGAATAAATCAGTTTCTGAAATCGTTTTGCTTAAAATAAATTTATGGAACTATATTTAATAAAATTAATACCATTTTAACACATTCTATGAAATGCCACTATGATGTATAGATTGTTGAACAATAACGATATTATGTTACCATAAGCATAAATTAAAAACATGTTTTTAGGAAACAAATCTACATTTTATATTTTTTTATATTTAAATTGTGTTAAATATTTCTGCATTAACGTGAATAATAGTAAATAATATACTAAACGGTAGAATAGTTCTTAATGATAGTTTAGGAATAGTTTCTTTTGAGTTACCATACTAGTAATGTTAAATATGAACATCGGGTAAATTATAACGCGTCTGCTCCATAAATATTCAGAACATGTAGATATTTAATTAGTGTAGTTCTATAATAGCACATAATTAAATAATTCACAAAACTCACATTCAAACTCATGTTTTGCAGAAAATATTGCCTATAATATTGTGAATAGTATGATCTCATTAACACTAATTTCTTGAGATTACTTCTGGTTAGGCAAATTACTCCAAACATTGTTGAGGTGAATGATGTAGATATTAAAATCTCCATGCATAAAACATTGAAACGTTTAGCATAATTTATATATTCACAATAGCTCGGTATGACATAAGTTTTTCGTATATTTATGAATAGTCATGGAGTTGGTCAGTTCGGACCTCGACTAATGTATGCGTGGCGCGGAGGGAACGCGAGAATCCAAAAGTTTATCGTGCGAGTACAAGAGCGAACATGTCCCACCTCTCCCAGTGTGAGGCATGAAGTTTTGCACAGTGGTCAGTGTCTCGTGGACACCTTACATCAAAACAAGTGAGGTCGTAGGAGCGAGGAGGGACGTGGGCCGGGGGGTCCGCGGGGGGCTCGCGGGGCGCACGCGGGGGGAGGCGTGGGGCGGGTCGGGGGCGTGCAGTCGCAGCCTGCAGCGTGCAACCCGCCGCGCGTGACCTCCCGCCTTGCACTCCGCACTCCACGCTACACGCTACACTCACCGAGCCACCTCTAGCTCCGCTCAAATCCTCCTTCGTCCATTTCACTATTACCATGAATTACAACTTTGTATTAATTGCACACGATCCGGTTGGAGCTAAGCTGTCGAGAATTTGTAATCTAACTGGTACATCCATTTTAAATATTTAGCATCTTCAAAAACTGAAAACTTTGATCGCTGAATTGCACTTTGAATTTATTTTCTAAGTCATATTTAAGTAAGTTTACATCGTTCAAGCAAATAAAACAAGCTACAAATACACTCAAAGCCTAGAATTACATTTAATGTTACTATATAACGTAGGATACGCGGCACTCAGTAATACATGTAGCGCCATCTAGGAAGCGATAGCAGAACTGTTGAACCTGGAACTGGTTTGTTTACTGACGAAGTTACGACAGCTCTGAACGTTAATAAGTGTGATCTATTTAAATAAACGAATACATTGTTTATTTATTATAACATGTTTTTACCACTATTTAATTACTAAAAGTATTTTCAATTTTTATATCGGCATAAAAAATCAAAATTTTTTGGACATGAAAACGGGAACGGGGATTTATTAAATCATTACTTTAAAACCTAATATAGATTGATTGATTTATTATTGATATATACCAAAATGTTTTAAACTGGTATACTTAATAGAAATATAAACATTAACTTGTAATAATAAGGAATAAATTAAACACAAATATATTGATTAAAAATAGTAATGTAATCATGACGAAAATTTAAATAGGAACTTTAAGGACAACAAAATTCCTTTTTTTGTGTATAAATTATTTCATTTAATATTTCTGCACATTCCATGTTAATGTAAACTTCATTTGTTTTATTATACCCATATCAGAGATCAAATTATTATTGAAGCATTTTAATATTTTTTTATTTAGCAGTAAAGAGGTCAGATAGGTAAAGAAGTCATGACGTAATAAATATGAGATAAACAACTAAAGTTTTGCCCTTTTAATAGACGTATAGCACATTTTAGGCACAATTTTAGGTAATCTGCATTTATTGCTATATTTAAAGTACCTATCACAGCGAATTATATTAATTTAATATTATTTAATCATTTCATATATTTAAATATATTCTTATTTCTGTTAATATTATTTACCAATATTTTTGTAGTAGTCAGTATCATTCAATCAATTTAATAGTTCTCTTAATGTCTTCAGCCATAAGTCCGATGGTGAAGATAGGCCTGCCACAAGGATTTCCATTGATTCTTTTTTTATTGTAATGAATGGCGAGACGAGCATGCCGTTTGCCTGATGGTAAGCGATACAATAGCTCCTAAACAGTAGCAAAACGAAACAACCCAATCAGGATCTGCTTCACCTTGATCAACATCACCCTCCATTTTATACCTTGCTCTCTTTGAATCTCAAATTAAAATTTACTCCCCCACGATTTAGCCCCAAATATAACTATCGAAAGGCAGACTACCTCCAAATTAATAAAGAAATTGGCGAAATAGACTGGCCTGCTGCTCTAAATAATATGAGCGCTGAAAAGTGCGTAGATATTTTCTACGATAATATATTTCGTATTATTAAAAAGCACGTACCCTTGTCGAAACCAAAAAAACATAGCTTCCCTGTTTGGTTCTCCAAAGGATTAATACATATTTTTAATTCTAAAAGAAAAGCTTGGGCCAAATGGAAAAAATATAAAAATATATCGGACTATGAAGTATTTTCCTTATATAGGGCCCGATTTCGAACAGAATGCACTAAATGTTTTCGTGCATACATGGACAATGTTGAAGATTCCATTCCTAATAACGTTAAGTACTTCTGGAAATATATAGCCAATCGTCAACGTAAGTCTGGAATCCCATCGTGTATGTTCTACAAAAATGAATCATCAAGTGATCCCTCAGAGATATGCAACTTATTTTCTAGGTTTTTTCAGTCTGTATACGAACCTACAAACATAACACCCAATTGGCTTCCTGATAATGAGCATTCAAGTAACAACAGCACCTCTCTTTCAACCGCTAAACTGAGCTTGCCTCAGATTCGTAAGCAATTACACCTGCTAGATGTAACTAAGGGTCCGGGGCCTGATGGAATTCCCCCCTGTTTTCTTAAAAGGTCTGCAGAAACAATATGTAAGCCAATAGTCATAATATTTAATAAATGTATAGGGGCTGGTATATTTCCTACCATTTGGAAAAAATCTAATATTGTTCCCATCCATAAGGGTGGTTCCAAGCAAAATATAGAAAATTACCGCCCTATATCTCTGCTCTGTACCTTGGCTAAACTGTTTGAAAAACTTATACATCATGTAATTTACCCATTCATTAAACATAACATTATACCTGAACAACACGGTTTCATGAAACAAAAATCTACAACGACAAATTTAATTATTTTTACAAATTATCTATTTAAAAATATGGATACTAGATCCCAAACAGATGTAATTTACACCGATTTTAAAAAAGCTTTCGACAGGGTGGACCATAAAATTCTATTAAACAAGATCTCGTTCAATGGCATAAAAGGGGACTTATTACGTTGGTTTCAATCATACATTAGCAATAGAGTGCAAACTGTGGCATGTAATGGATTCCATTCTAACTCATTTTTGGCAACGTCTGGGGTCCCACAGGGGTCGATACTAGGCCCTTTATTGTTCATCATATATATCAATGACATTAATGAGTGCTTTCATAACAGTAAATTCTTATTATATGCAGATGACCTCAAGGTATACAGAGCCATCAAAACCCTAGATGACAGCCGTCTTCTGCAAAATGATTTAGATAGACTATCCGATTATTGTGATAAAAATAATCTGAAACTAAGCATCAGTAAATGTAAATTTGTAAACTTCACAAAAAATAAGAAAACTATTAATTTTGATTACTCGTTATGCAATGAAAAACTAATTAGGGAGACACAAATTAGCGATCTGGGTGTTCTTCTGGATTGCAAATTGCATTTAAATTTACACATAGATAAAATAGTTGTCAAAGCATTCCAAATGTATAACCTTGTTATGAGAACATCATCTGATTTTAAACTCAAAAGCACATATCGTTATCTTTTCAACTCTTTGATACGCCCACAGGTTGAATACGCCTGTATGATATGGGATCCATACTATGCTAAATATGATCAGAAGATAGAGAAAATTCAACGGAAGTTTGTTAAGACCTTGCAATATAAATGCCACAACAAGAGACAACCTATTTTGCCGTATGATGAATTTCTGGCTAAATACGAGATACTGACACTGAAGTCGAGACGCTTGCTGTTACAGGCCATGATGTTACATGGGTTAATACACAATAATTTTGATTGTCCAGAACTAATTAATGACATATTTTATGTTGTACCTAGAACTGTAATTAGGCGAGAGGTGCGCGTCTATCCGCTTTTTGCTACAACTACGAGTCGTACAAATGCGGGAGAACGGGCGCCTCTTCATAGACTAGTTAAAATTTATAATGATAATTTTATTAACATAGATATATTTGCTCTTAAAAAAGATGTGTTTAAAAAACAAATTATATATGCCCTATTGATGCGCCAAAACACGTAAAGTGATTGTATATTAAATATGTAATTGTCCCTACTGTACATTTGTTAATTACATTATTACTTTAAGTAATCCGTGAAAACGTAATGGAGTGTACTCTACCTTAATCTTAAGATCTTGTAAGTTGTAATATATCTGTACACTTGTTTGTTTTCCTAATAAATAAATAAAAAATAAACACCTTGAATTACAAAGCAATGCTTGACATTCAACTGCCCTCTCCATTCTGAGACATTAGATGATAAGTAACAATATTTCCAGCAGTTACTCTGGCTACAATGTCCTACAATCCGAAACACAACTGTGAATTTACACTGCTGTTTGGCGGGAGAAATAAACTTTGCGGTGGTACCTACTCAGGCGGCCTCTCACATTTGAAAGACCTACCAACTTAACTTGAGATTTTTTGGAAGCGACCTGTATTTGGAAACTTCCTGCAATCCATCCTAGATCATCGAATAATTGAATACAAGGATTGTATCTGTATCTATATCAGCCCATATACGTCCCACTGCAGGGCATGGGCCTCCTCTACAATCGAGAGTACGACTGAGAGTGGTTAGGCCATATAGTCCACCACGCTGGCCTAGTGCGGGTTGGCGGAATAAAAGGATTATTACTTAATATATTACAGTTACATATATCCTTAACTGTGGGCTTAGAACATCATTCAATTTGAACATTTTATTAACTCGGACTATATTGATATTTTATATTTCATGGCAGTTTGGTGTTAATCATTTTCTAGTATAATATTTCGTAGTAATCGTAATCGTTATGTTTAGCCATAGGGGTTCAATTAAAAATCATAGGATTTTCTCAAGGAGTTTTTATAGTTTCGTGTTTGTCTAGGGAAAATACCAAATATCTATGTTTATGTAATATATTTTTTATTATATAAATATTAGTTGATTTATATCTAATCGTTTTGAAAATCCTCGAAGCAACACATTATGTTCTTCAACGCAGTTCCCGGGTCAAGTCATATTTATGATGAGTTATTACAAAAAGTGCTGCCATTTGTCATTGTGTTTTGATATCAAATCAGTAATATCGATATTCGATCAATCTTATGAACACGAAATTTGTACTAAGAGTTGTAAGAAGAAAATGTAAAATTAAACAAAATCCGCGATAAAATCTTTAAAAAGTAGATTGAATAAATGTTATTTATTCAATCACACATTGGCTTAAATATAAAAACCTTTATATTACCCAATAGATGTTCATTTTTCCTGTCAATTTACGCCAATTCTTACAAGCTAGATAATGTCATATAGTTATAAGAAATAATTGGAACATTGGACAAATTTACGAAAATGTTATCTTGCCAAAAGGAATTACTTTATTTTTCGTATATTATCTAATCCTTCATTATTGTTTCAATTAAAAACTAAAAGAAAACATGCTAGGTGTGTACTTAAAATTGTCACAAAATCATCGGATTAATAATTAAGAAAGAATAATGTTTTGACACTGGTAGATTTTAACAAAATAAAAGATTGTTCAGCAATAACTCTTCACTCAAAACATTTGTATACATCGACTTTTATGCTTCCTTACAAGTTATGTATAAATGATTCTTCTACATTAAATCGCTTCCGATGTTATGAAAATTTATATGCGCCTTCTCTAAGAACATCTGCTATTTTTTTTTTGAATCGCATTATCATATTATGCTATTATCATATTGTCAATATTGTCCAAGGAAAATACAAAGTCAACCATTTTTTTCCTTCCAAATGTTGTAAACATCCTTTAAAATTTGAATACTGGCGGAAATTGAAAAAAACTGCATTATTTTAATTCGTTGTTGCATTTTGTTTACAACTATGAGTGTGCGCATTACAATTTGTAATTGTAACATCGGATACAAACGTAATTTACATGCAAATGCATCGACATTATTACTAAAATGTACATCCTGTCGTCGCGATCGATTTGCATATTTTTTTATGAAATATCAGGTAAATGACAAAAGGCGCGATCCACATAACGGATACACTATTGTCAGGATTTCCGGAGCAAAGGTAAATTATTCATAAATTAAACTATGCGCCATGATAATTACATTGTTATGAATATTTCACAATGTTGGCGTAGATTCCAATTTGCATACCAATATTGTTGAGCTTTGTATCGGAATGGACTATCTGCGTAGTAATTTAATAACATTGATTTATAAATGGCCGTATCTGGAACGGTTCGGGCAATTGTATTTGTTGATGGCATGTCTTATTTCAATGTGCTGGCTAGTGGCTTGATGGAGTGACGTTCTATGCTAAGCGCTTGGCAGAAATTGGATGGAAAGTGGCTCAGCAGTTAACCGACCTCGTCCGATGATAATGGTTACTTATATACTAGCTGTTAGATTTAACTCTATGATCTACATAGTAATAGAAAGTAAATATCGGATTATTGCATTCTTTAGTTATTTATTCGCGTTGTATCTACATATTTGTACTGTACTGTATCCTCCCATATATCCCACTGCAGGGCACAGGCCTCCTCTATAATCGCGAGCACGATTGAGAGGTGTTAGGCCATAGAGTCCACCGTGCTGGCCTAGAGCGGGCAGGCGGGCTTTACATACCATAAAAATCCTTATAAATCTATATCGTATGCAGGTGGCCTCACGATGTTTTCCTTCGCCATTATAGTATCGACCACAAATCATTAAAACAACATTACTTATTTGTAATATCTAAGTAAAAAATATACAGTGCATTAATCCGAGATTTTTCGATGCAGTATTACCAAGATATTAGGAATAATGTTTATTAAGTGCTAATTACATTTAATTAATGACTGGAACGACCACAAATTTGATATTTCGACAAGTATTCAGAACCCGAGGTTTCTGTATGTGAAAATCTTAACATATCTACTAAGTCAATAAGAAAATTAACAAAGGTACCCAATTAGACGAAATAATCTAAGAATGCTCTCGAAAATTAAAATAAATGTGAAAATCCTTAGTATCAGTAATTCCCCTTGAGGTTACATTAACAAAGGTAATGAATAAATGCATTATAATTAAAGGTTCCTCATACCTACTGTCTGCATACAATCAATATATGTTTTTAAACTTGAAACGTCTTTGAAGACAGCAGGTACTCATTGCTTATTCATTTCCTATGATAAGATAATAACTGAAACAAATTCATTACGTACTCACACAATGCCACAGACTTACCTTTATGTAAATTACAACAAAACGTATGCTCGTTTCCCAAGCGTAAAACACTATCTAT